>JAQGCA010000056.1:0-57111 GCA_034698945.1 Protaphorura quadriocellata | reverse complement strand
CATTGTATAGATATTATAATTGTAATTTATATGTATAATATCGTTGTAGCTCGCTTGCGAGCTATCGGGTTTTCTAGTTTAATTAGAATTACCTAAACAGATTTCACCCAGCAGCAGTCACAATTTATTTGTCCGTATAAATCTTCGAGTATTTCAACGGATTCTCGTCGTAGCAAAACCATCAAATAATCTGAACAAGAATTTCCATGTAACGCGGGTTGTATATATTTCCGGCGATATTTTATTTCAAATTGAATAATTTATTTGTAAATTATATTTATCCAAACCGTTAAATAATTACTATTACCACAATCCGGCAGTGGTCGGTTGAATTTTGAAACAAAATTGCCCCTCACCGTTATTGTGCTCAAATAAATGCTCAAATATGGGCAGGGACCGAAACCGTAAATTTTAAGGCCAAGAAAAATTATTTCTGACCTATGCATCGCATAGCTAGGCCCGTTGGTTCTCGAAACGATTGCGAAGAAAACGTAAACCTAAAAAAATATTGTACGATATGTAAGTTGATTTTTAAGCATAATATTATGTGGATCTCTGCAATCTCAAGACACCCATGAGTACGAATATATATTGGACCCTGTAGCTGTAGAATGATTACAGAACAATAGAACAATTGGTAGGAAGAAAGGAGCGTGGGAAGTGTTTAGACACATAAACCATATAGGGGATTTTTTTTTGTACGGAACAAGGAGGGTGGGATTTGTTTACATAATGGCTTACAAAACGGTTCTCACTTGCTCATTTCCATAGTCTTTTGTGTGGGACGATTAGTCCAACCACCGCCGCCACAACAAACGTGACAAGACAACCCTCTAAACACTTCGTGGCACGAGTCACGCTTGTGCCTTACAACCTCTACTTTACTCCCCTGCAATGTATTCGCGAGTGTTGTCTTTTGAGCAAGGCAAATATCAGGATTTCGTACTTCGAATTTTTGAAAATTTACCGTAATTTCTGTGCACAATTTGGGCAAAAACTAGGACATCTCAAAATGGGGGTTTTAATCCATATCATTTCTTATGGGAACCGGAACAGCACTTTGAAATCCTACTATGCGTGAAGATTCCAATCTACGAATTGAGACTCCGTTATTTCTCCAAATGATCGTCATTTCGTTCACAAAACAAAATAATATAAAGATAATACAAGACGTAATTCGTTTTAATCTGCCGTAATTTCTATGTATCGTTCATTCAATTTTAATGAACTGTGCACTAATACACCCATTAATTAGCATTAAACGCCACGGCATGGTTATAGAACCTAATTGGTTAACGCGTCTTAGGGACTGAGTTGGTTTCTATTAGGCCCAGGGAATTAGTATTAGTAAAAAGTTCCAGTGGCTAAAAACTTTTGTAAGCAACCACTATAACTTTGTCTGCCGGAGTGATCATATCCTCACCTGACCAAATCAGTCATGCGAAGTACCATGCACCATTACACCTCAACAGGATGACCAACCTGCTGTAATATCAAAAATAATTTCTAGGTACCGCAGTGCAAACCCTTAAAAACTGAACCCATTACGCTATTTTTTAATTCATTCGGAGTCATATTATAGTAAGAAATAATATTCCTTTAGGAATTGTGGCCTTCTCTATCTCGTAAATGACCTGGAATTCGGAGCATCCTCTCCACTTGTGTATTCTATTCTTGTTTTACTTAACGGGTTGTCGGATAAAGACGAAATTTACATTTAAATGTGTGTTACTTCAAAGCGTTTAAAATATCTTTCTGGAACTGTTTGACAATCTTATGTAAATGTTTGAATGCAATTTGAGATCTTCAACTGGTCAGACTTACCATCGTTGGTATTCCAGTACTACTATTTCTACTTAAGGATAGTCCGGCAAATTCTCCAAGTGACATCCAGAGTAGAGTTCAAAGCTGTGAAAGTAATGTGTTGTGTGAAGAAACCACTTCTGGAAACAATGTGGTCAGATGAAGTACGAGGTCTCAAGACATTCCTTTTGAAATTCCACTGGACTTGACATGGACTCCTTAAATATTTGAATATCATAGCTGGTGGTAACATGAGGACGGAAATAAAAAATGGGTTTAGAAGGTTCTCGTTTTTCAGTTCGAGCGAAACAATTTAGAGTGACCAACCGTGAAAAACTGCAGCGAGTCACCTGCAAAGAATAATAATTTTTTTTCAGGATTGCAAGGTAATCTAAAAATTCCTGGAAAGATTTTCCTACTTAAGAAATAGTTGTAAGTTCAGCCAAGAAATATTTTCACCACTTGGCTTTCCTTGGGACCCGTGGTGCTGTTTTTTGTCCGACAACATAAAAACTACGACTTTTGCCTTTCAAGAATTTTACGATTAATTTGTGCACAGCGAAGTGGACATGTTTATATTAACAAAGCTGTGTTCTGTGTTGTGCGGATTTTTGCAATTCAGAAAATTCAATTAATAATTCTCACCACGAATCAAGAAAATTGGATAGAATCTAATGAATATCCTAATTGATCAAAAGAAAAGTTGTTCATACCGATATCAAGTTTTTGTTCATTTAAATTAAAGAAAGAATCACTTCTAGCGACGTAAATAAAATAGAATTATGAGTCGTTTTAATGGTTTTCCTTATTAAATTACACCGACAGGTTACTTGTTGAATCTGTTTTCTTTTGATATCCCATGTATTATGTGTACCGCCAAATCCACACGACATATTGGACAGCTAATTAAGCTCAGATTTTGAAATCTTAGTACACCACTGAAGATGACATGCCGACGATCTTAGTTTACACATTTCAAGAAAGTACAAATGAGACAATGCGTTGAAGTACAAAAAATGCAAATTTTCTTTGACTACTCTTCAATTTCTTATCACACGTCAAATACATACTATAAATTTTGTCAGTGTTGGAAGAAGAGGTTTGACAACATTTCAATAGAATATCACAGCAATATTTTAACGGATTCAATTGTCAGTGATTTACACAACTGTGTACGTTAATTAATTTAATTAATTTGCCCATGCTTGTAAAGCAATGGAAGTTGTGATTTTTTATTTTCCTCAGAAAAAATGACTAAAATTGTGAATTTACCGATAAATTATTGCTGGGTGATTTCAGAGTAATTATAATAGATCAATCAAAATCGTTCTTAAAGTTGAGATTCAAGAATATGCAATTTCTCGAATCCGAATCAGCCTGTAATATTTACCTGTAATAATATTTTTTTTCACCCCCGAATCCGAATCAAACATTTTCAGAATTCTACCTATTTGTAAAAACAATTTGAGGTTTCGTAACATTATGAATTTCTACTCGAGACGGGGTTTCGGGGTTTCACCTAAGGGTTTTACGTTGGCAAGTGAATTTGTACGGCAATGTTGTAGGTTGTGCCCTAATTAATTTATTTTTAATTTACAGGGATACAATATCATAAAACAGACGATTAGTATGCAAGAGGACATTACAATTAAACTTAAACTGTCAGGGCACACGTCAGAAATACTTTCATCCAGTGTTACTATCAAGATGAGTAACGCAGGTGCAATTTTGCGGAGGCAGCAGACTTATAATACATCAGTTTAATTAGTGACAACAGTCGGTGAATGCTTCTTCGGAGAAAGGTTGTCCATCTGCTGAGTACAGTTAAACCATCTTGAAAACTTCTCAATCGTTTCTCGGTTCTTTGTGAGACATAAACTGATGAGTCAAAGAGCAGAGGAGTTCAGCAATGGATAAGGGCTCGTAAATGAAACTTAACTTCTGTTGACCATGATATTATTACTCGTAACACTTATATGACTGAAATGACTAAGAACAATCGGTATTTCCGCTCGGCACGGGTACACCTTGCCGTTCTTTTGCCTTCAGGTCTGTGTCTCGTGGCAATCTCCGTCCGTTAATCGCGTGTTACATATTTCAGGTGCATCCGAGCGATTACAATCTTATAAATAGATCAAATTAAAACAATTCCATATTTGAGCAACCGACAAATAATAACACCTTGCAATCTTGGCAGCTACCCAGAGACATGGGAGGTGTAACCCAGACCTAACCATAACACCACTGTTGGAGTAAAAAATTAGACCCCAAAATTTTCATTGTTTGTATGGAAAATCAGACACAAACTACTTTTGCCTTTGGAGGTCAATGAACTTTGATTCGAATCTGCTGATATTTATTATGACCAAACTGTCTAAGGTATACCCAACGAAGAAGGCACTAGATAGTTTCTAATAAACAAAACTTGAAGACATTACGTAGGTGTGCAGTATGGAGTCAACCTGAGAAAATCAATTCATTGATGCATTTTTTAAAAGCATACCAATTTTATATTTTTATACCTCTTGTTGACTAGTTTTAGAATTCTCCTCTTCTTTCAAGAACCGATACCAGCGATTCACGATTTATTTAGTTAACCTGTGTACTCTTCTAAATTTTCTTTTAGTGATCAATAATTTATTACTATTTGACTCGCTTTCACCTACGATTTTTAAACAGTGGGCCCACGATGTTTTCATCTGGATTCAACTTTTTTGAATACTTTGCCACAATGAACAATTTAATTGGCCCGGAACCTACAGAACCTATTCCCAAGCAATTACCACGCATCGTGAATCTGAAATATTATATCGGACCCATCAATTAAACGGTATCTCGAACCACCCTGCGTTAGACGTTAGTCGTTTAAAACTATCCATGTAAAGATTTAAAAGATAACACGTAAACAAAATCTTGAATTTGTAACCTAATAGACGCACAGACATTGTTGTCGTACATGTAAAGTCGTTGGCTCCCAATAATTCAGAATTTAGATACTAATATCCTCTCCAACCTGTAATTAGAACATCGATTATTGCTACCTCACACAAACCTGTAACTCGACTATGTACTGCCACACACCTGAATTAAAATTCAGGTAGTAGCGGTAGACTAAGAACTATTTTTATGGATTCATAATTGAAAGATAATTTCAAATTCGGATATAAATCAATTTGAAGTAAAAAAATACAGATCCTGTGTCTAATATTAATCATCAGAGGGGTGAAAATGAAAGTTTGAAATAAAAATATCATATTTTCCCCTATGTACATTGAATTACTTGAAGAACGGGACTGTAATTCAGACTGCCTTCATTCTTGCCCATACATATAATCTCAAACACCATCTTAGAACTTCTTTGACAATTCTGACCAATCTTTGACGACGATGTGTCATGATAATCAGGTGTCATCGTGAGACGCGAAACTTATAGGTGCGCCCAATTAACTGGAACAGCATTGGACACCTCTACAAAGGTGACAGTGATAAAAATTGTACAATGGGATTGGCTGTTTATATGACGTCCAAAGAATACCTGAAGATCAAAATTTTAAACCCCGTTGAAACAATATTCTCGAATATGATCCAATATCTAAAATACAAAATATACTCATTGCAATTACAGCTAAATTTTCTCTTGGGGTGATGTAACAAAATGATTTGTTCTAGTAGTAATTGTTGTGTCTAAATAACAGAGCTTGTACAGGGTGGTTCGTAATCACATAACCCTACAGAGTTTGGAAGTCAACTCGAGGTTGGGAGCTTAAATGAACTATAATTTTTGTAAAAAAAATTAATTGTGGAATTCGTAGATGTATTATCAAATTTTAAGATAATTTAAAATAACCCAGCAATAAATATGAGAAATCTTAAATTATTTTAAAATATCTGTATCGCGAGTTCGTCTTTCGCCACTAACATATTACTTGAACCTAAATCAAATTCGTTACAAAATGCGTATTTCACTTTCTTCTGCAACCCTTAGAAGGTTGTAAAAAAGGTATGAACCACCCTGTACATTCCATTATATCCACCTGTTATGTACTAGTAACTAATAATACTTGCCAAGATCATCAACGCCAAACTTGTGTGTAAGGTCATGTCAGGTAGATATTTGCTGAATAGCGCACCCACCATAATTTGATGGTAGATACACAAATCTTGAGAAAATCTTCTGTGAACGTAAAGATTCCAAACTTATTTCACGGAGATCTGCTCATCCAATCAGTTCCAATTATCTTCCTGACGTTCGTCGACCGCACGTCCATTTCTTCTTGACGGAATATTGTTAAAGTACATGAGCATTCGAGTTTACAATTCCTTGAGAATATTCTCCCTAATCTAAATCCTATCATCAGTGAACCCTTTCCTTTTTCTCGTCCATCCAACTTTAATGAGAAGGAACCATACTTTACAAACTCTAAGGAACCTAAAAGTACCCAGGTACCCTTGGACAGATCCGACAAGGGACGAAAGGGTCAGGCACTAATTCTAATGTGGAGTGTGAGTAGATCCACGTAGGGTTAATTATTGGATAGAATATTGCATTAACCAAAAAAGTGTAGAGTCGCTTCCTCTTCCTTCTTCGGAGGAGAAAGACATCAAAGAAAATCATATGCTGACAATTGCAGTCGCACATTAAAATCACATTTAAAATCTTCGACCTGACATTATAATTATTGAGTTTAACCCTTTACATAAATGTAAGTATTGCTCCCTTCAAATTCCGACATGTCTGTATTGTAATGGGTTTTTGTTGTATCGACCTTTGTTTCATTTTATTTTAGATATTAGAGCTGGAAGTGAATAAAAGGGAGCCAACGATTTCAAAAGGACAATTATAAAACGGGCTCTTTATCCGAATTTTATGAACCTCATTAAGAAAAAGTATTCACAAGTTCAATTCATTTACTACTGTTTTATGGAATGGCGCCCTATGCGAAGTTATATCATTTTCATTTCGCGAAACCCGGGCATTTTGTTGCTGTCTGGATATGCACACTTGAAACTTAAAGTACATAGTGCAATTTATACGTTAATGCAACTACGGTAATTATCGTTAATAAATTAGGATATTCTCTTTTTCTTTGGCTATTGTTTCGCTGAAAATAAAGACTCACGAGCAGAAAATAATTTTAGAATACAAATTATGTTTCAATGAATAAACTGTTGAATTCTGAACTGTTACAAACAATTGTGCCCTCCGATGAAGTAGCCGTCATGAAATCGGCAGAAATACGTGAACTTAAAATTGTGGGAAACAGTTTATTAAGAGAATTTGGGATAGTGAAGCTGCTTCCGTAAGAATTGTATATGTATGCATAAACGGTTAAAATTGAAGTACCTACCTAATTATCCAATTAATTCTGTAGTATATCATAACTCTCAACGCTAATGAGCATATCTCAACACTCAACATGATAACAAATTTACAAATGGGATTGGACATGTTATGACAGAATATGCAATCTAATTTTGAGTTACTCCTTTGAGACACACCTTTTGTCATTAACAAATACAGCCGGTTCATAATTGTGGGGTTCAGATTCATTATTACTTTATGTGTACGATCTGTTAAACTTGTGGAAGTTTGTTACACTTCGCAATAAAGTACGTGATTTCATGAAAATATATTTTCGCATTTACAAATCCCAACCCAACCCAACTCAACCGATGAGTCTAAAGAATCACGAATTCAAGGATTCGTAGTGTTCTTTGTGAATTTTTGCAGGGACTTAAGAAACACCTGCAAATATTAAATATAGTTTTTAAAATCTTTTGACGGTGAGCGATAGGAATTTACACTTACACAAAAATAGTCATTACCCTCTTTATGTTTACTCTTAAAAATTGAGTTGTGCAAGAACCAAGGAATGCAATAAAATCTCGTTTCCGCCTATTCTCTGACACATTAAGAAGAAGAAACATCTTAATTTTTGAGAACAGCAATACTTGAACAACACCCATCTTCATCTTCATAATGGTCATTTCCACATTAAGTTTATATTTACGAGGAACGTAATCATAAAAAGAATGTGTTAACACGGGTAAACCCCTCATTGTTATCACGTTTCTTCGGCTCACTTTTACAAACAAGGTAATAATATACGCCTTCCATTTCCTATTATGTGCTTTTACTTTTGGGGGAAAGGAATGGCAGTATTTTTGCTTTAAATGGGCAATAAATTCCATTTTTGTAGAGTATGGGACTTCAATTTTATGTGTCGTATCCCAAAATATTAAAAATTACAAGGCAAGGGCGGATATTTTTTAAAACTGGGAACCGTTGATATAATCTGGGTCTGAATTTTAAAACTATAACCTGAACCTACCATTGAGTTTGAAATTATTATATTTCTTAAACATTTATTTGATCGTGTTACCATCTATTTGTGGTCATCACTTCCGGGACTAAGCACTGGTCACCTCAATTTCTAAAATCCAATATTGGACCGAATGAAATTTCTTGTATTATGGAAAGACGTTGTATTTAATACCGGATCAGTACCAATGCAGGATGAATGACCTGACTTTAATGGCGCAATCCAATCCTAGAAAGCCGTATGTTTGCAACACTTTAAAATGTGACATTATTTTGATCCACCCTGTACTTTCCTGACCCCGGTGAGCCGGATGTCTTTGGCGACACCTGCATCTTGGGTCGGCACTGTGGACGTATAAAATGATGATTATTGAGGTTAGTCTCGAACATACGGAATCCTTGGCAGGAAACGGAAATCCAATGAAGCAACAATAAAAAGAGTGAAAGGAGCAGCCGTGGAACTTCATTTTTTCGAGTTGCCCGGCCCTTCTTCTTCACAAGAAAAACTGATACATCAGTAATATTTTTAGACTCATCAGGTCGGTTGCCACCTGACACGATTCCATTGACTCAGGTGAGGTGCACCAAGAACAAGGAAACTGCGTCTCTCTTATATTTCAAACCAATGTGAGAGAGCTGAATGAATGAACTCTTTTGACTTCCTTTTCCTTTCCTTGATATAAGACATATCTCGTGAGATGATAATCTTACGAGATATACCTTGAGTTGTTGGGCCATTTTTTTTAAATTCAAACTAGTTTTACTGTTCACTATCACATATCGCTTTCACCATGTCTGCGAAAGATCAAGGTAATTATACTTTGTGGCGAGTTCTTTTAGAAATTCTATTTGCGGTTGACAAGGGCGAAAGTACTCCATCCAGGTGTGAAGGTCAAATTTTCTAAGACGATGGAAATTTTGAACATGAAGAATATGGGCATTGAAACAAAAGTGACAACACCCAGTGAGTCAACCATTCGCCCATAGCTGGGGACAAAATTTTGGCAAATAATCGGATTCATTGAGATGACCGCTCCGACGCTCATTATTCTTGAAATTCATCCTATCGCATCCACTTTCTGTCGATCGATTCTATTTCATCACAGATTTTATAATAAAAAATTGGTATATTCAGTATGATTATAACATCCAGTCGAGAATATACGTATATTGGTAGTTTTAAAAACGCTTTGGGAAATCATAATATCCTTTGGTGATACAGTACTCTATGCTTGACGCCTGAGCACACTCATTTTGTCATCTAGACAAATTTTGCTAATCCTTCTAGTTAGTACGAAGCACCATAATTTTTACGAGAAAGAATGAGGAAACTTATTAATCGCATAATTTGAAGATCGAGAAAATTGTTGTAATGGTGTAAAATATTTACTCGAATACGCATAAATGGTTTATAATTAAAGACGTTTTAAGGGACAAATTTTACTTGAAAACGCTTTTCACAGTAAAATGAAAAAATTACCATTTGGATTCAGGTTATCTAATCACACTTTTTATGATTTTATAAGAGTTACTGATCGACAAGAGCCGGGCTACCACCCGGGTCTGTGGCTTTCAGTGTTCTTTATTTTGACCGAAACAAACAAAAATTATTTGAAGCGGAAACCGAAAAGAAACCAAAAAGACCACCTGTGTATGATCCGCAGGTATGTGGTCCTTACTTTATTCCCCCAGTTTGTATTGGTTGAAATCAATTATCGGTCACAGTTGGGATCTGGGTGAAACCAGGAAAACCGTTAATATTTTACAATGAAATGGAAGTAATTACGTACGAAGTCAAATGGTAAGTATTCCTACTATTTCTATGCGTGTGACCGTAATTGGATCGTAGTATTACGTGGTTAAAAATCGCATGCCCATTTAGTGACCTAAAGTAAATCGTAAATCGATACAACTAAACAGAAACCGCCAAAAACAGAACAGTCGAATATGATCTCTTTCTCGTAAATATTATTCATGGTACATTGAAATCCCGTGTTTCTGTGAAAGCGTGCGTAATATTAGGACTTAAGGACTGAACAAAATCTGAACATAATTACGATAATCATCGACAAGGTCAACCAGGATGAACACTCCTCACACGTCTGCACCTTGTTTCGAGATGAATTTATTTGTGGCTCATCAGATATCCCCTCCACGTACTTACATGTCGGGTCAGAGTTGTAAAGCTCACTCAAATCCATTCTGTCCCACCAAGCATAAAAATATTTTTAATTCTAGGGTTGTGAATCAAGATTGACCTCTTTCTTTTAAATTGGGCATCCCATAGTCGTATAACTTCAAATCATCATTACAAAAACCAAATCCGTCGCGTCCCAGATTCAAACCATTACTTATCTAGCAGTGTACAACAAGCAAGGTTGGAAGAAAGGATAAAATTCAATTTATTATTCTTCGAACGTTCTGGCGAAGAATACGCGCGCACAATAAAAAAATGAATTGGGAGAAATATACATAATGCTGGAACTGTCTATTTAAAGCCATTATTTTTTCACACCGTGATCTGGCCTTTTCTCAAACGAGTACCAGTAGTACCACCTTTCACTTTCGAAGTAGGTGTTCGGAATTTTAAATTGAAAGGGTAAAATTTATTTCGCGGGGCAATCTAACGTTCTTTTCGAAACATTTTTCAACATTATTTTCGCCGAATATTAAACATTAATACTAAATTACAGTAGTACATAGTATTTTTTGGAGTAAGACTTGGGACTCTCTGGATTGTAATTCTGAATATAATGTACAGGGTTGTGAAAAAATATTTTACATGCACCCCATAGCGCAGATTGCGAATTTTCATAAAAAGACAGACATTAGGCCTTGTGCTATTAATTGAGTAAATTCTATACGAAACTATTCAAGGGGTCTGAAGAAGTTCGCAGGTGTGAACGAAAGCTTACCAATAAATCAAAGTTCTTTGTTGAAAATGTCCTCGATTGCTGAAGAAACCTTTAACGAAATTATTCAACTTTTCGGCTTCATAAAGTACGGTGTAGCACTAAAACATAAGTTATCATTCATCGCTTTTTGTCCGTTGGAACCGGGAATTCCAATTAAAAACGTACAATGCTAAATTAATTTCATAATGAGATGGTGGGAAGCTTAAAAATGATAAATTCAACGTATTTCGTGAAAAGTCATTGAACTTTCTCCAGACAGAAGTGAAGTTATTATAATTGGTATTAGAGTGCAATGGATGTGTAAGCACGCAAGGAACGTCCAAGATCGATAATGGAGACATAAAAGTAATAAACTGTTGGAGAGAAGCAACCCATTCAGCCCTCAAACCTTTATTTATGACCTCAAGACTGGACGCTGAGCTGATCCAATTCACCTGCACTTGCAAAGATAATACCGTGAAAGAGTTGAGAGGAGGATGAAAATATTTACGACTATGAGCAGAAAGCATGTTGATGTTGGAGGGAAATAACTAATCAAGTCATTAATATTCTTCCAGTGCGAAAAAAGGAAGACATAATCGGTGACCCCGTCTAATCAACCTGTAATAATCTTAGGAATGAAAGAGGAAGAGGAGCGCCGTACTTGGTCATAAATTCTGCAATCCCTTTGTTACAACCAAAACTCAGCGCATTCTCTTCCTTAATGTTCTTAAAAGCGATTTTGTAGTTTATAGAGCCGAAAGCTTAACACTACAGCACGTAAATTCATGTTAACTGAAATGTTTTCGATTTGATTGAAAATTTTCAGAATTCGAAATTTGATTGAACCAAAAACTACAAAAACAAAACAAAAGCTTATTTTTGTGTTTTCATTCTCGAACAGGGTAAGGTACCTGTAGTGGCAGGAAAAATTAAACTCGACTCTAGAAATATTGTTTTCCATCATGCACCACCCATAAACTTGAATCATTAAACATAAAAATGTTGAACATGAATAATACAAGTTTTGTATATATTTTTCCATCTGATTGCGCTCAGAGCAGACGGACAACAATAATTGATTATCATCGTGACTTTGATGTTTAGTGTAGAGAAGTCTTTGGAATTGAATCAATGCCAAAGAAAAGAAGTGTGAAACGTTGCCTTACAATCCTTTGAAATCGTGGATGGACAAATTGAGCTGTCAGTCATCTTCAAGAGCTGAACTTGAACTTGAGCATGAACACAGCAGTATCCGCAATAGAATGAAAGGTAACACGCTGACAAGAACATAATATTCACTCAATGATATGTCGAGTAGCTAAGGTCAATGTCAATTTGACTAGAACTACTTCATAAATCGATGATGGTAGCTATCAGAAAAAAAATTGATTAATTGATTCAACTTGAATGAGTCAGTATAGTAACATATTAGGACAGACAGCCCTTGTTTCTATGCAAAGGCGTGGGTCAGATCCTTTGGACAATGGTGGTTGTATGATAGAAGTTCTTTATAACTGCTAGGCGATACCTGTAGACCTATTGGAAGAAAATGTAAGCTTGTATTTGACCATAATATGTCTTACGCGCTAGAGTGAATTAATGGGATTATTTACTATTGGTTCTTCTTTAGAGCGCATAATTATTTTATTGTAGGCCAAATAGTTCAAATGGTAACAAATCATTTGTAATATCTGAATTCGAAATATAAATAAGAAGCAGAACTGTTTGGGCGGAGTACATAACCTTCCCCAATGCCATTTTTATTTTGTAAGATTAGTTGAGACCCTTCCCTTTCCCAATACCTGACGTCGTAAGAGTTTGAGTTCATCTTGGTTGCCCAGCTAAGAGTCCATTGTGAAGATGTCGTTCTTCTGAATGAGAATGACGTCTCATCATGACTGGATGATTATAACAAAAAAGAAAGCCTGGTAGGTGTGAGCATTCATCCCAAAATCTTTTATTTCGAATTCAAAACTATTCCCATTTTGAATGAAGCTGGAGAATCCATGCAACAGTCGAATTATCACATGAACGGACAGTAAATTGTAATTTATTTGAGAGACGTTTCTACATCTTTCTTCTACGAATTCGTTTTCTTGCAATAGCCAAACACAAAAGACTCGTCGAAATTGAAAGTGAAGGAAATGAATGTAGGGTTGAGATTAAGACCTCCATGAGTGAAGTGAAAGTGAAATGAATTTCGGGAAGTGGTAATCAAAAGTACATTCAATTAATAATTGTTCAATTATTCCATTGTAGTAATGCTTGGAGGTATTTCAAGGTATACTGCATAGCTAGGCTGCACGTACGACACTATGTTGAGCTGCGCGACCTACTTCTAACTGTTCATTTAAGTACAGTTGTACTATTTTTGTTACAACGACAGAAATGTAGAATTTTTGCAGTCACAGTTCTATGAAATCAAGTGTAACTCTGAATTATTAGCGAAATGTTACAAAATGAAATAAGGGCCGAACTCTGCTGTTTGTATGTACAGCAACAATATGTATATTTCCAGCAACAATAAACGAAGCACTTTACACTTTCCGGTAACATTAAATTAATACTAGAAATGTTAATCTGCCCAAATTAGGTGTAGCGGTTTTTATTTATTTATTTTGACAATTACATCAAATCAGAGAGCTGAGCTCTTACATAACACCTTCGTCTTTTAAAAAAAAACACTTTCTTTATTCAGCATAATACATATGATCGTTTCTTATGTTTTGACTGTTAATTACACGGGAACTTTCACCTCACCATTTAGTTTTGGTGTCTCCTTCCTGGTCTGAATTCATTTGTTGCTACTGTGTAGTGTTCTTAATATCAAGCAGATCAACTGAGTGCCTCCCTCGAAGAAAGTACTAACTTCAGGGCTTTAGCCCTGAATTTAATACTTTCTTCGATGCAAGCACTCAACTGGTAATTTTTCTTAAATTGAATTCTCAACTCAACATGAAAATAGACGAGTTAAGGAACGAAACACAACATAATCAAATGGACTACTGCGAAAACTACTCATGAGAAAGGAGATAGCCGAATATGGGTCGACCAACACAAGACAATCCGTTTAACAAGATAGCATGAAAATGAAAGGAGACATGAATGAAAAATTAGAATAACAGTAAAAGGTGTGACTGCATGTGTCTACAATTTTTTTCCTCATGTCGATACTTCTAATGTAAATTCAGTTTTACAGACGGCCACAGAAGACTGGACAAGGGTCAATTAGACTCTGTCGCCACCACCGTTTGTTTGCCAAGGGCAAAAAATTCCCGCCCTGTGGGAAAGGAAGGGAAGGTAATATTTTATTCTCAAATCAATACTAATTTATTCCGGATTAATTACGTCCAGACACTCACTAATTGTCTTGACAGTGACCATAAATTAAAGGTGGAGTAACGGGCTCCTATCATATCTTATATATGGGTCGGCTACGAACCGACTGGAGTGAAATATTCCGTTACATACGGCAATGATGCCTTTCGGTTGTTTATATTAACATTATGACGGTTTTCTTTCTCATTCAAATTTGGTCAATGAGGTGTAAGGAAATCTTAAAAAATAGGAGGGTTTCACCTGCTCATTATACACATGAAGAACAGAGAGTATCGTCAATTTAAGTGTAATTTACTGTTGACTTACATACCTCGGAGCCACAAATGAACCATCGTGAGACTCACACCGTATAACCTCTATATATTCGTAGATCAAGGAGGTCAATCAGGTCAGGAGATGTGGGACACCTAAAGGCGAATTTATTTCAGACGCTTAAGTTGTGGCTGGAAAGTAGATCTCAACTCGCGGCTCGAATTAAATAATCAAAATCAACATTGTCACCTTAATCATGGGAATATTTGTTGACATTTCTTATAAGTTGACATATTTACGTACTATCATATCCTCGAAAAAAATAAATATAAAGTGCAATTGGAAGAACTGGATTAGTCATAAATTCATTCTTCCAACCGCACTGGTCAGGTAATAATCACCGTACCAAGCACAGTGGGTGATTTTTTTGTTTGAAGTTCTCTTGAAACCCCACAGAATTTTTTTTATGTTAATAAAAATGAACAAAAGGCAAAATATTTAGTCTTAAGAAGTCGTAAATCCTCGTTACTCATACGGTTGCAGGTCATGCGGCGGAGTGATGTCAGAGTGACACATACGCATGGAGGATGAAGCGGTCAGCAAAATACTGAACACGAAGAAAATAACTAACTAGTTGATAAGTGGGTTGACAAAGTCATAAATTGAAAGTAATTGAAAAAAAGTCATTTTATTTCCTTGGGAAGAAAACTTGTGCTACTATATTGTCCAATGTCCACGTCGTCCACGGGACCGCGTGAGAGGAACGTTGTAATGAAATTGGCTTCTGTAATCTGGATGTAACTTTAACTGACTGGAGACTCACCGGGGGGATGACGACGTCAAAGGGTTTCAAAGAAGATAACGTTCTGCATAATATTCAACAATCGGACATAGGTCGCAGGGAAGAGGTTAAATCAAGAAATCGGTCGACCGTCATTGTGGACTAAACACCATTTTGAACCCTACCGACAAAGTGGTGTTCGTTTGTTCGGATCCAGATCTCTGAACGAAATGTTTAAAATGCGTGAATCATAATATCATATCTGATTTGGCGTGCTCGTCGGATTGAACTAGTATAAAACATGCACATAAAACTGGTTATAGTCTGGACTTTTATCTATCATGAGTTCAGTCGGACCATGGCAGAATTCCGATCACACATTCTTTGTCAAATGGTGGCTTATGGTGTACTTATACGAGAAATAACAAAACTTACTATGCAGGTTCAGAATTCACCTCAATTGACGAATACATCCCCACAGTATATCCAGCGTCTTTTTAAACCATCACTGGGCATCTTTGTAACCAATCCCACCCCATTAGGGCATTTTACTATTTATGAAAGCGAAATTGTGGAAAGACCGTGCGTACGCAATGTAAAATCCTCCCAGTAGAGAAAAAGTTCAGGCGCGGGGAATCGAACCCAGTTCACCTACACTGTCTTGTATGTGGTTCCGTACTGAACTTATAATTAGTTCAAAACTTATTTTGAATCGAATTGAAATATTCCTAACTTTGGACCCAAACTGTTGGAACCCGGAAGACTCTGATGTGCGAAGAATTGTCTCCAATTTTCTATTCCTTGCAGGATTTGAGGAAAAGGAGCAGGATTTCTTGCCTGATTTTATGTCCTACCCGGAACCACTAAGAGAGATTTCGTGAAGAATGGAGCGGTGTAGCCCAGCATGCAAATGAGAGTGTGAGAGATAAGGTATTGAGTGCTTAAGAGACGGGTGGACAAGAGTTTGCCGCTAAACATTGTGCCATTCAGAGATTGTTGGACATATCACATATGAAGACAAGACTTCTCTTCACAAGTCGGCGAAACCCTAGCTCAGTGGGTAATCTGATCCTCCTCATCGTCAAACCAAAGACCCGAAATTTTTCTTCGTCACTTCAACCGGCGGTGACAAAGTCAAGGTAAACGGCTAATGAATGTTCTCTTCAGGGTAACATCATTTGTCACACAAGATACGGAATTAAACTGAACCAGTGGTATTAACTTTTCTCAAACTGTAAACTAAACACTGGCAAAAATATTATTGCCATAATCTACTGTAAGATCGATCGATCCCAATAGTATTTAAATAGAAGTACAATTAATATTTTTTCGAAACTTTCGGGTCGGATGATTCATTCCAGAAGATAATATTATTCTGATATTACTGCTATAGAATAGGACTTTTCCACGTAGTGTCTCGATCAACAAACAGCGAGGCGACTAAGATGTATAATCTTATCACTTGAATCTTGCAGTCAAATTTCACGTTGTGATTAAATTTTAATTCGATTCTTCACTAACGTGTCTACAAATCACTGTAAAGACACAAATTTGTGTAATATCGATTAAAAGAACTATAATTACACGAATTCCAAGTAAGTTACTAAAGCGAACAAACGTAATTTTCCTAAAAATGTTTTCGTCTAACGCAGAGCTTCCATGTGATGAAACTCAGTAGAGCTATTCTGGGCACTCTCCACGCAATCCGGATTATTACCGTTTCTCTTTCTTCTGATTTTTGAACTTAAGCCTTACAAATTCTTAACAAATACTTTGAAAGTGGTCTAGTACTTCTAAAAACAGTCAAATAAAAGTAGTGTGAATATATTTTCTCTACTCAATAATACGAGTAAAACTAAGTTTTTTGGTGTTTGGATATATCGATTTTCGTTGACTCTGTAGAATCAGCCACTCCCAAAAATGAAGTAGTTGAATCTTACTGGGTACACGGAAGCCAAGGTCACTTCAACTTACGAGATGTCACACGCGCTTAGCCCTAATGAATATTGCGTGGACACTGTCTTTTGAATTTAACCCAAAAAGTGAGTAATGAGGATTGAGTAAAATGCACGCAAAAAGCAAATAAAGATGGAGATGAGACAATGGAGCAATAAAACCACTTGACAAAAGTCATAAATTTCCATTCAAGAGAACGTTGGTGGAGTGGAATAATGTGTGTGTTGTACTTTGTATCTGAACTATGCATGTTCCATTCCCATTTAGAACAAGAGCAAAATAATTTCCAGATTCCATGAGCTTCTGGGGTACATGTACATAGGAAAGAAGTTGTGTGGTAAGGACTCTCTTGAATGCAAATGAAAGGATGAGATAATAGATAAATAACTTAATAGCATCTAACATGTTCCGAGACGGCAGACTAAGATTTAGTTGTCAAATCTTCCCGTCCTGGGTCCTCCGGACCGACCAACCTGTAACCCGTCGTCGTCGTCGTAACTTGTAACTGCCCAAACCATATAGGAGTTGAAATTTGGGAAAAAACGTGCGTGAATCCTTTCCAGTTTAGTTTAGCGGATGAGTTCGACTGGAATATTCTGGGGGGGGATTAATTTTATTAACCATTTCTATGGTTTTTCTTGAACAGTCTTTTGGCAGGCATCAATCCAAAAAGTCAACTCTCGTGACCTTGAGAGGTCACGAAATAGGCACTCCTGGTATCCACAATGTTCCATCATAATTTCTTAAAATAGGACATTGACACTGTACTACTAGCAAGTTTCGGATCCCATGGATTATTCAGTATCCACGTACCGTACCAGCAAGTAGAGAATTTGGAGGTTTTTGTCTGAAACTTTATGTCCAAGGGGTCAAGGGCTATGTCTAAAATTTCAACGAATGTACTGGGGAGAAAACTCGAAACAGAAATACAGTCATGCCAATACTGAAATGAAACTTGATTACCAGTGTTCGGACGGTAGAATCAAGTTCTAGTTTTTCGACTAAAATGCTACCACTTAATTGAGGTGCTCAAAGATATCCGTTGCCTGGCAATAATCTGAAAGAGAACGTCAAACTGCCTATTCATTGTAAGGTGTAACCTAACCAGAATCTTCAACTTCAAATTTATTTCAACGACCAAATTCATGGCTCCCCGTGTTCGCTAATGATGAGTCACATTAAATGTGTTGCAATTACTACTAAGAGCAACTTTTTAGCATAAAAATTCGATTAGCACTTTAATGTATATTATCACTGGAAATGGACCGTACGAAAAGCAGAAAGTTGAAAAAAAAATACGACAAAATGCCGATTCCATGGGGGGTGTCCAAAATTCTCCAGTGTTTTCTATATCGTTTGTTTGTATTTGTGCCGGCGCCCCATGTTGGCTAAGGAGTCACATAAATGTGGACGTACGTACTTATTGAATAGTGAGCAACTCTTTAGCATAAAAATTCGATTAGCACTACAATATGAACAGTGGACAAAAAATAAAATGATGAGAAAAAATTACATTGAGAGTGCAGAGTTGGTATGTTAGTTAACTTTAAAAGGTAAGGATGAGCTTGTGCGCTCTATCATTCTTCATTCTATTTCATCTGATAAAAATGACGCTAGTCCAGATCATTATGTCATAGAAATAAGAGAAACTGGTGCAAGAACCAAACAAACCTTCCTTAGTATTCGTGGTACTTGAGAACAACAGTCAAAGTAAATTCTAATTCTCCGACAACCGGTTCAGTCCTTCTATTATGCTTGCATGATCTCAACTGAAGTCGAATGGACATGAATTAATTTAGGCTAGCACAGATTACATACAGTAGATTAAAAGAGATGAAATCATGAGAGGAGTAACTCGTTCCGAGTAAGTGAGCCACTGGGTGTTTTTTATAACCTTTCACGAGTGGAGAAAACCCTGCCTAGAGAAATATTCGGATTAAGTTTTAAATTTGCCTTAAAAAAACTGGGAGTTTTACTCCGGATTTATTACATATCCTGAGTTGTGCGATGACAGAATTCAGACATCACACATTCCTTGGCAATGATGGTTTATCGTCGATTTCTACAAGAGAGAAAGCCATCAACCCTGCTACGTATAGGTGCAGAATTTACCTCATTTTTACGAATGCATTACTGCACTAACTCCACAATACACTCAATGTCTTAAATTTTGCCAAATCGAATCCAATAGAAATGGAGTAAGTGGTTTAAGGGGGTATAAGTACAATAAAACGAAATATCCATGCCAGAATACCAAAATCATAACTATTTCCAAAGTTCTGTAGTTGTTGATATGCCTGTAGTGAATAACCTAAACTGAGCTGAACTAATTGTCGGTATTATGTATCAGATAGCCCATAATGGCATTCAGATGATCATGATCATGCATGATTTTCTTAAGGTTGGGGTTGGGATTATACTGTTTGCGAATATTAATCGGAAATTTTGCTTTTAATATGACTATATTTTAGCCTCATTAAAAATATTGGCTGGAGGGAAGTAATAAAGAACGTTGTTAATCTTTGCGCCTGCTCCCGAAGCAAGTAATTCAGTTTGACACATACTCGAAATGAATTATGAATTCAAATTCATCATTACGAACCCAGCAATTATAATGTAAATGAAAGAAAATGGATTTGGTCCGTATCATGTGTTGTTTACTCTGAAAAAGTTGAGGGCACACACAGAGCAAAACATCTTTGCAATTAATCTCTGCTTCTGGTCCACTAGAGAGGTCGTAGGATTTTTTTTTGACTTAAACACGTTTTATTCATTTCACAGCATGATTTGTATAACATTTCACCCAAGTGAATCTTCGAAGCAAATCACTCATTTTTCATTTTTTAACCATCCACTTGAGTTGGGTTTTCCTAAAGAGCGTGCTGAATTTAAATGATTCCAGTCTTCTTCAGTGATGAATCAAATAGTGACTTGACCCCTTTTGAATAATTCAATTTTAACAATTATTACCGATTAGTTCCACAAACATTCCTTAGGTTTACAAATTACAAATTAATGGAAATGCTTATGTGTTCGTGCCATACGGAATTCGGAACTGTATTAGTATTACAAATTCATAGAAAATTGCGATTTGAAGCTGCATCGAAAATATTTAGAAGGGAACGATTTCTGATATAGAAAATCTACAATCAGGCAAATTATACAGAAAAATTAATCTTAGAGTGGGGTAGCGTAAATATTGTGAGTAACTCGCAGTATTCCGAGTTCCGACCTTCAAATCTTATGTAATACTGCACTCTAAATTTTTGAAGAAAAAATGTGTAAACCTTCAAATTGATTAGCGACCCAATCCGTTCCTTTGTCATAGGCGTCTGCCGATCTTTTCATCACATTGCCTCCAAGCTGCTCCGAAATCCAGTCGGAACTCTTGTCATAAAAATCGGCTGACCGTTTAATAACTTCACCAGTTCTATCCTCAACAAAAGTCTGTGCGTCTGAGAATGCACCGGTCACATCATCCTGAGTAATTGGCATGTTCATTGAATCTAAAAAGTTACAATTTATATATCTATTACCGTCTAAATGCAAATCTGAGCGCTAATCTACAACAATGCAACGCTATGTAATTACCACAACTCAGAATAAGTAAAACAAGAATGATGAAATATTTTTCCATATGGATCGCCATTTCGGTTTGTTCCAACAGAGTTTAAAATTATGTACTTGATGTATGGACAACTAAACACGCCTAAGCATATGAACTAACTAAACATTATTACATCGAAGTGCACTTATTGCGCTGTATTTGTTGAAAGCTTGGGAAAGCAAGGACCTGAAAAATGTTTGTTTTCAATTGCCAAGAAATTTTTACTCGACAGTAACGAGCCATCAACATGGAAAAACACAGTTCAAAATGTTATGAACATTCAACATTTCGTGCTACTTCCGATATAGCAAGAATCTGAATTCCCTTCAGTATGGTAAATTCTCCATAGTATAACAGGACAGTAGAATTCAATAAAAATAAATTTCCAGTCTGAAATAATGCATATAATTTAATTTGTAAATAATTGTGCTTAATTCGGCCTCGGACTATGTCGGTTAAGAACCTGGATAGAGCTCTCGATCTACAAAGAAGAATACGTTTCAGAAAATTATTGAATAAATCGTGGGTTTCTTAATCAGTTTTAATCACATTCGCCGGAGAATTATGAAACATAATACAAGAGCAGACGTGACTAAAAATTAAACATGATATTCGTGCGGTCTACACTAACTATATAACATTAGTCTGTAAGGTAACCATAATCCAATATGGCTAAGATCCAAGTAGCCAAGAGATTTCACCCTAAAAACCTATTGTGGAGAAACATTCCTCAGGATTGGACATCACACCATGTCTATTTGAGGGATCAAACCTTCACTATAGTAATGCTTCTACTCCCTGTACCACTTGGGCTGACTGAGGTGGTCATACCAGTTTCATAACTTTATTTTATTGCGACGTCAGTAAATGCTTTTTGAGAATATCGTCGTCCCTTGGCGATGTGCCAACCAAAATGAATTGGAAAAACCCACTAAACACCATTGCACTGATTGAAGCGTAGTAATTGTATGAATTCCATGTGCATCCTGTTTTGGATTTAATCGAAATGACGTAATTGGTGTTTATTATTCAAAAGATAAAGGGCAAGGTGTGCAATGCAAGGGTCGTCCAAAAAATTGGAAGCAAGTTGGACACGCGCCCTGCCACACGCCATGCGTATGTCAGCTCCTATGTCTAAAAAAAATTCCTTGTGTGAACCCCGAAGAATAATAAAAAAAAACTGATGAGGAAAACCCGCTCAAGTTGCCCTTCTCATTTTGAAGACGAAAAAATACAACATATTGACATATGGTTGAGTTTGGTCGACGAAGAAAGCAAAAGTTTAGAACAGATGGTCGCTGCAGTAAAGACAGACGACTGGTATGCTTCTGGCAGTGCACTTTTCATTCGAAATGTCTGATTTCCATCTTAATTCCTCATCGAATACATCATGGACATAGCAAATATTTTTTAGACCTTTAAGTTAAGATCGGCGAATAATAAAGAAACTTCATGCATTCGTTTTTACACTGGGTTAAGTTGAAGTACTATGGGTATGGGGTACTCATAAAATGTTGTAAAGCATATTGGATCCGATATTAAATTGGCTTCTGGTAGGCCAACTGCAGGCTGAATTTTTATAGGGACGTGCACAAACTATTTTTTATGATTCTGAAGAGTAATTCCGAGGCTGCAACGACTACGTACGGTCATATCAAGATGGGTGGTAAAAGTACTCACTTGTCAGACACAAATAATTAACATTTGATTAATAAATGCATTATAAATTTTTAGCATTTTTATAAGCAGTTCGAGGAGTGAGGGTACTCATACAGTAAATACTTCCGAAAGATTGCCATATTACATTTACTATGCCTTATTTGTACAAAATCAGCTTGGCTGGGGTCAATTATCGTGACTCGTTCACATTATGGGATATTTGAAAGCGTGTAAACACTCCTGGTACTCAAATGGTTAAACATCGTTAAAGTTTTAAGGAAAATTAGTGTATTGTAGTAATGTGTTTTGCACTTAATTTGATGACATTTTGCCAAGTACTAAACTTTGGCTGACTTAGTTAATAGCTGCAGGAGGCAGGACTGGTTTAACCGTACATATATTTTATTCGTATTCTATCTCCATTGCGTCGGCCAAAAACTGGTCTTACGGAGACATGGATCAAATTACTAATTAGAAGTGCACAAATTACATAATTCTATTTGTAATTGCCAATAATATCTTGCGGACTTTAACACACTTATACTGTTTTACTTGGCTTACTGTTTTAAGCCCAAGAGATATTATTGGTAGCATTACGTTGTCCGCTGAGAATTGTCATTCCATTTAGAACAGAGCTAACGACACTTTAAAGTTAGAATCACGTAAGTGTAGAGTAAATCATTAGAAAACATCACCAGAATTCGTGATCCATGTGCAATTACGATGTATGTACATAGTAAAAACGACGCCCATATTGAAATGCGACGTGTGTCGGTAAGATCATGTTTTTCTACAATTGGGCTAAAATTCCCGGCACAGAAATTATCGCGAGTAGTGAAAAATCTCGGGTGGAGAAAATAGTGGGAAATCTCAGGTGGAGAAATAGTGGGAAATCTCAGTTGAAGAAAAACTTATTGTTTCAACACGTAAGTCCAAGGGGCCGAGATCTTAGCACAACGAATCGACATGGTCTACCTTTGTACGCTACAACCACTACACCGTAATCAACTAGCCATTGTTTTCCTAAAAGATCAACAAAATTTTAACTTACAATGACTTTCTTAAAATGACTTCTAATTTTAGAACCATTAAAATTCCAACATTTGGCAAATACGCTAAAATCGGTGCAGGACTATTACTTCCGAGAAAGCATTTCGGGTTTTGTGGAGAAGTGGTCGGTCAGTCCAAACACCTTTCATGTATCTAATAGCAGCGTGTTGAGATTCTGGATTAAAAAATTCACCTGTACGGTACCACAATAGTTGAGAATGGCCTCTGTTGGATAGGATTGTTGTTTTCTCGATGAGTCGAATTTCACTTTACCCAAAGGAAGGGTGGTACTGGAGCTAAGTAAATGGCATTGCAACGTTACCAACATAGTAAACACATCACAATTATGTATAGGTAATTACTGGTAAGGTTGGTTGGACAAGCAATTTCGACATCAATTCGTGGTCAAACGTACATTTCTAATTATACAATTACAAAAATGTAACACTATGCTCGAACTCAGTTCAACCAGGCTTTCTTCGGTTCCATTCAATCAGACCCATTCTTCAATAGTTTCTTATCAAACTCGTGCGATACTATCACTACTTCTTCAGGTCTACAAGTTTCAAAAAAATGATCCAAATCGGCAAAAGGGAAATGAAGTGATGCCCTCAACGTTTTCCGTGAAAGGGTTCGGCTCGGTTCAGTGTCATTCTGCCAATTGTTGAGATTTTAATTTGATGACTTCATTAGCATATTCTGTGGGGAGCACGAGAAGGCAACTTGGTACGATCATCAACGGGTTGCACTAAAATTATCAAGAAGCTTGTCGCCTTTTCTGTTTACGTCAATCACAAATGACCAAAACCAGCCAGAGAAGACAGAAGAACGTTTTCATTTGTTTTACTTTCTATATGTAAATTGCTCTGGTATACCTGAAATAAATTCTAATTTATTAAATGATTTAGTATCTCGAAAATTAAAAAGTAGTCCAGTGGCTTCCTAAATGAATGCAAATCTTAGTACTTCGGTATAAATCAATTTGGATTTTGAAAATTAAATTGAAAAAACTTCCGTCTGCAGATAAAATTATTTTCTAATTATGCTGGCTACTCTAAATAGGTTTTCTGAAGTTTTTTTCTACTACGAGAGGTACCTGCACCAAGTTCAATGGAAATCTAACCCATTCTCCACGAAAAGCACCCGGGTGTTTGATCCGTAGTAATAACCACGAGCTTGCACGCCCAGTGCAGCTGCAGCTATACATAATGCATTCTTCAAAATGAGGTAAATTCTGAACCGGGGGTTCTCATAAAAGTAGACGATATCATTTGATAAAGAATGTGTGATATCCGAATTATGTCATCCCACTACTCAGGATAGATAAGTGCAAGGATAACCCCCGGTGTTCCCAACGTGAGCAATTTTTGTAATAAAGATGCGTCGTTCCTACTACTAGAGGTGCCGTCTCCGTTCGTTACACGACGGTACAAAATCCACGTCTTACTCGATTCCTCCGACAGAAGTCAAGAAAAGATGGTGATTTATTCTTTGTTTCTATATTGACCCTTGCGAGTCTTCAAAAATTGCCAGAGTCAAGGGTATTGCACCTCAACTCGGCGGGGTATTGGGTAAAGTTTTCAACTAGCAATAATCGCACCTCGGTAAAACCTCATTGGTTACGATATTGCCACTGCGCAAAGTTAAATTCTGGCTCACCGTCGAAAGCACCCCATCTTAGACTTACTTTTGCCTCAACTGGGTGCTTCTATCAACATCAACTAAGTCTAATTAAACGCTAATTATTTGTCAAAATAATTCCATATACTCTTCTCGTAACATATTTTATACCACATTTTGCATTTATTTTTGAAATTTATATACCAGTCAATGGAATTTCACTACTTTTATAAAAAAAAATTGAGGAGTTTGTTCCCCGTCATTTCATTTCAGATTTTAGTATATGTCACAGAGAGCATGCAAAATCGGACAAAGTGCGTCTACTAAATATAATTAGATTCTCCCCGAATTATCAAGTAGCCGGGTCTGGACAACTTTAATTCTCACATTAAATCTATCTGGTTCCCTGCGGGTGATAAAATGTGCACCGTGTCACAAGTGAAAGGTTAACCAGATCGTTCATAATATGCGATAAGTAGTAGTACTTATGAGATTGACGTGTTGCATGGACTTAAGGGTAGAGGAAGAATTTACGAATATTGCGCTTTACTTTTAATATATTTTGAGCCCCCCAGGGGAGATCAAAATCAGTGAGGTTGGAATATGAAACCTCCGTTTCTGCTGGGACAGATGTAAATGACTGGTTGCCTGCGACGTTGTACCTTGGAAGGATTGATTTTCAAGAGAGTTTTGTACTGCCATCCACCGACTTCCCTGAATACTGTACATGTGCTTAAATTATTCGACTCCAATCCACGGTATGACTCTGGTTACTAGAAAAGGAGAAAATCGCAAGAGTTGCAAGTTGCAAGATGGAAAGATCTTTGATAGATAAATCTTAAAAATGAATGTAGCTAAATACTCGGGAATAAAATGTGTGAAACAATTTAAGCTGAAACGTCATTCTTGAGTAATCTAGTTTTGCTAATATGCAAAGAAAGTGACAACGTCAAATCTCTGCTTGCGATAATTTTATGCTAGTTCTCAGATTCTCATGCATGTCATATTTCGTTAAGCTTAACAAACTACTTCTTTTTGAGAAGGTGTGATTATGATGTTACGACTTTGGCTGTGACATGTTCGTATAGCTTTAATACGTATAAACCTTTGTCAGAAAGATCGGATCCATGCTTTCGAACTTTTCTGCGAACAATGCTATTTATTCGTAATAGAAATTCAATTTTCATAATAATATAATAATTTTTAGGCACTTATCGTATTACGAAACACTGAGACTTTACACGGAGAAATGTTTTTAGGAGTCTACATTTCTACCGATTACAAAGTATTTTGCATGTAAATGTTTAGTTGTAATTTCAACGCAATAACTAAAGGTTTTGACTTGTTTGAATTTTAATTCGTATAAACTCGAAACGATTGTGAATTACGATTCAATCTTTCCAGAGAATTGCGGCGTACCGTGGTTCATCACTTGTATATATGTTCAAGCACGGCTAACCTAAAAAAAACTTACTCAATATAATTTGTAGCACATCTAGAACTTCTGCAACATATACATAGCTAATTTTCAGTACAACTTTTCTTATGTGGACGAGGTTGGGGATACATTACTTCAATTTTTCTGCTCTACTCTGAACTGCTGAAACGATAGAAATATTAGTAATTCCTTGAAAAAAATCGGTCTATAGAGGGACCAATTTACTCTATGGATTTAACTGTCGAGAACCAAAAGATTTATGCGATGATGATTTTTCATTAATTATTGCGAAGTTTACGGAGTATAATTAGTAATCAATCAGTCGTCTTATTTGACACAGTTAACCAAAATAGTTGGAAGTCATCGCTATAAAGGAATTTGGTTGGAAGGAAGACGTTATACAGAAGTTCCATTGTACTTGTTAGATCCATTAGATCGATTGTTGAAAACAGTTCATATGATTCGGCGATTTATAGTGGTATTATCGTCAGTACTGTTGATATTAAAACCAAGTTATTACCTGTGATTTGAGTTCATGAATCTCAATTGCTCGATTATACTAAAGTGAGAAACACTTGTGAATAAAAGTATTAACAGTCTGCTCGACTAATTCGATTTTAGGCTTCTAAGGCTCAGCTTAATTTATCATTTCGTGGATATTAAGAATAATTTGAAAATTTTGTACGTGGAGAATGAAATCGTATTACATTATGAGTGAATTGAGTTCAACGACGAAGTCCACATAATTCCTGAAAGCGTATTGAAGTGGATAAGGTACAATAGCTACATTTCCTTTGGGACAAAAATATCATGCTGTCGAATTCGTCCTGTATATCTTTGTATTACTTACGTCAGCTGAAGCATTGTTTTATTCGCCAAAAATGTTGGCGAGCGAAACAATGCCTGGATCGATTTTGCCCAGCAATACGTATAACCAGATCAAACGATTCTATGAATTTGGCAAACAAATTATACCAGTCCCAAGTCCCAGATTTCTGCCTATAAAACACGTTTCAAGCATGGCAAACAATTCAATTCAATCGGTCCTTAGTATTTCACCGATTCGATCACTACAATTTTGGAAGGTAAGACTTTCAACTAGAAAATGTAGCTTGCGTAAAATACTACCTGACAAATTCGAAGATTCCAAATTTCTTCGGCTAAACTTTCAATTGTCTGTTAATTTTTAAGATGCATTTCAATACCAACTTAACGCTGATTGTATTGCTGTCAGCTCTGATTTCTTCCGCATTGACAATGCCGTCTGGGAACCCGGTAATATTTCTCTAATGGCTCTAAAGTTTGCTTTTGCTGAAGGGAAAAGTTCATATTTAATTTGCAAGTCGTGCCGTACTTTTTCAGAAACCCTACAATTCCCAAGATTCTGAGAATGGAGATTCTAATTACGAAGATACCAACTCGGAATGGGACTGGAATACTGACGACGGTGAAATTCAGGAACCAGACCCGGACTGGAGTCCAATTGACGTAAGCTTCACAGGACCTGAAGATGGTAATACAAATTCTAAATTCTAGATTGTTAATCCTAAAATTCAGATATTAATCCCAAACATTTTGAACAGATTTGGGACTTGGTCGTTTCCAGTATGCAGACATTTTGCTTATGTCATATGTTCATCAGCCAATTGACCGATGGGATTATACACTTCTCAACGCGAGTACTAATAATCGGCACATTAAAGAATCCGGGAGAGAACACATCTCGTATTTCACCCGAGAAAATTTTCCAGACGTGTCGATAGTTTTCACCTGCAGTGAAGGAGATGTCAATTATTTCTTCAATGAAAGACTGGATGTCCCAATCATCGGAGTCGAAGCATTTGCGACTGATTATCCATTTCAGTATTACCTTAATCATGTCTTCTCAATCCATGCTTTCTGGAATCGTCCAGATATGTGGGCCCACTTTTTCAGTCACCCAAGAGCTTTCTACCCAATCATAAGTCGTGTGTCACAGGAGTACAGAACGTATTTGGAAGAATGGAGTCCTCTTCCTGATTACGATTACAACCCGGATCTAGAGAATGGGTACGGTGACGATACTGTTGAACCCGATGCCGAATATAGCGATGGAGGCTACTCCCGAGAGTCTGACAATCAAATCGAATAATAAATACGAACGAAACCAACTGACCTTGCAAACCTGGACTAGATAAGAATCTAATTTAATTTCGCATTGAAAATAGTGCGATATATATTAAATAGTTACAAATGCGTTTCATATGCAGTTAAAGCTTCTGAAGTATTCTTAGATTTGGGGATAGTTAAGTTAATTTTGGTGAAGGGTAAATAATCACATAATACAATGTAAAGTGGGGATGAAAAATTGTTTGGAAAAATTAGTTGGTGGTGGGAAATTGAAAAAATACAATAATTACTACTGTTACTTTGACTTGCTGAAATAAAAAAAACTGTTGGTCAAACTGTTTAATTCACATACCGTTGGAGCAAAACAAAATTATTTCTTTATTATGCTATCTTTTAGTCGTCTCTTGTATTTTTTTTCTAACAAATTCTTCGAGGTGCTACTAATTGAATAATTTCATAAATGAATCGTTTTTATCGAACTAATGCTTTTCAAAGGAAATCGGTATTAGCCTATTTATCACTTGTTGGTTATAACGCTCATTTTTCAATGTCCGAGGTGTTGATTTGAAATTATTAAATTCTCAAGCACAACTTAAGTCATTTTTGGATCGAGTCGTGCGATCACGCCTGGTTCTTCCTGTCGTACCAATAGTCGTTTCACCATCGGTTGTAGTATCTGCGGTAGAGATTTTCCTGAATAGTTGAGGAACAGTCTTTTGCTTGGATCTGGCAGTCAGGCTAAGAAAAATAAGGAAGGAATAAGGAATTTTAGTGAAAGGATTTAAAAAATGAACTCATGAAAGGAGTAAAGGACGCTTAGGAAAGTAGGTTTGGATTTTCTGAGTGGTTCACCTGAAATTACAAAAATTAGCCGATACTAATTACAAAATTAAAATTAAAACTTGGTGACATAAATGTCTATGAATTGGATGGCAATTTAAATTTTGGATATTTTACCCTAGCATAAGCGGTCTAAACTTTGCCCCCTGAAATTGTAGGAAGCAATTTAGATTTATATCTTTTATTCGTGTAAAATGATTTAAATTGTTTTGATTCGATCCACCTGCTGCCGAACGAAATTGAAATTACACAAACAAAATTTAATTATAAAAATTAGCCAGCAAGTGTGACCATTCACTCCAGTGAATTATGTTGTGTATCCAGAATCTTGCTTACCCCAGCCACACATTTTTAAAATGACTAAAATTAACGGTCATTTGTTAATTGAAAAGTCAATTGTCAATTGAAAAGTCAATTGTCAATTTTACAACTGACTAGACAAATTTGACTACCACATTACGTAACTCCTTCTTTATGTCAACCCCCTTATTCTTCTAGGTAAATAGTTGTGATAGTTGTGAACTACTCTGTATAATCGTATTAACACTATGCTGGAGTAAAATGGCAAAACCGAAAAATGTATATCCATCCGTATGGATTGGAATTGGACGACAATTTCAAAACTGGATGTTACCCATACCCCATATAATTTGCCTTGTCGCGATCATAAACGATTTGGGCGATTTGGACAACAAATTGTTTGAATTCATGACGCAGTTGAACAGAGTCATCGTCTACGTTGACTGAAATGCTTCGAACGCGTTGACTTGCTCCAAGAATTTTCTGTGGTCCTTGTTCTCTCATTCCACGAAAAATATTTCCGACGAAAAAACATTGTTGTGGAGATATTCCAGAGTTTGAATGAGTCACGAAATGCATGTGAACTGTAAAGTATGTAAAATGTATACAGTATGCTATTGCTAAAATACCTTGAAAACTTACGTGCAGATGCATCTTTGATTTGTACTTCATTGTTTACATCATAGACAATCATAACTCCATCCATGTCTTTTTGTACGGCTGGCCAAATTGCCTTTAACCTTGGAAAACCATGTGGTATTTTATTTTTAATGTAATTGTTGTCATTTGCAACAACGACTTGATTTTATGGACCAACTAAATACATTAGAAAGGTTTTACTTAAACGTTTCATTTAACAATTGTATTGTCTGCGACAAGGGACCCGTGAGGGGTGATACGTATTTTATGGACATACATGGAAATATTGAATTTTCGGAGGTTCATTAAATCAAATGAAGTTACCCATTATAATCAGAGCCTTCTAGTACAGCGTGTAGTGACTATTATCATCAAAATCGGAAAGATATGTACAGTAAGCTACTGCTACTGCTAAAATACCGCAAAAACTTGTCTGGAGATGAGCCAAAATTTTACTTGTGAGTGATAATATTACTCACATAGGTAAGAAATGGCTGAAAAAAGACTTCAACACCTCAACCGAATTACAGTTTTGTAGTCAATAATGAACATTGCAAAAAGTATTTGAGTCAACTCCGATTGCGCAACACAGTGGACTACCTTGTGGAACCGACAAACCAAATACATTTATTCCTGATACTAATGCGAGATCATAATTGCACGACTCGTCAATGTTGGTGATTACAATATTATAATAACTACGTAGTTAATATGATAAATAGCCATTATATTTTTAAATTTATTTCCTTCCTTGAATTACCTGGGATTTCCACCAATTTCCCATAATTGAACGTCTACGTCCACAGTGTACTTCCTTAGCTCAACATTACTCAAACTGAGCTCTGCAATTCGCACTGAATCAGTTGGACGGTACGGAATACGGGCCCCCGCCGAATCAGCTCCGCCATCATTCGCAAGAGCATTTGCGGCCGAAGTCTTACCAGCCTAATTTAAAAAAATAGTAACGTAGAATTTCTAATTCTAAGATTATATAAAATCTGATACCTCGGAGGGTCCAACCAAAGCAATCTTTAGACGCATTCCGGTCAGAAGTAATTCAAAAAGGTAAATATTTTCACAATGGGAACAATAAGAACCGTATTTTACGTACGGAAGTGATCTAACTCGCCAGTATGAAATTAAACAAAGAATCCAGTGCAGAACCGGTTTGTTTTGAAACTGAACTGACAGGGCAACCATATCGATCCATTTTGTGACGAAAAGGCACTGGGGTCATTCTATACTTTCCAATTCTGTCAGTTCAAACCCTCTTTAGAGTAATCAGACATTCAGTCATTTTACTCAGGAAGTCTTGACCGGCCAAAAATCAAATGACCTGTCAGGAAGATGTCCCGAATTAGAAGAAATTTTGAACAAAATAGTAATTATAAATTTATTTATTCGCAAAGGCAGGTCATTCAAATAATCAAAATTTTCAAGATACCATGAATAATGAGAACTGTTCTTAAATTCATTTTAGTCAGTTATGAAAGACATTACCTACGACGAGGGTAACCATATAATTGTAAAATAACACCTATAAGTAAAGGATAATCAAATTAACTCAGACTACAGTCTTCATTTGTTCAGTACTGAACTGAGTTGAAGCATGTTATGTACAATGTTTCACCGGGGTTTTATCAGCTTGACCCTGAAATTAATCGAGGGCACTCTTAACTAATTAACGCTGTACTATTTCACATCTTACAAATTGAGCAAAGAGACTTAAGTTTTCTAGCAACTACTAAAACAGTATGCTAAACTACTACTAGAGATTCAAGACTTGATAGGAATATTCTCGTTTAAGATCAAAATTTGGTAACACGCTTCATAAATTGACAAAAAATACTGGCTTAAATGAAGCAAATGAACAACGAACGGATTCAATCCAATTGTAACAGTTTTAGCTAATATTATTCCAATCTTTTTTCACATTGGAGGTGAACACCATTCTTCGGCGTGAGAGTCACAGTAGGAACAGTCAGTACAATGTTATCTTCCGTGTGCTCAGATGGAAGGAACCTGGCAAAAATGACATTTTAAATTTACTATAAATTCATTACTGAATAAATGAATCAAATAAACCTACTTAAAAGCACGAAAAATTCGTGCAAGGGTAAACTTTGTTTCTAGCAATGCAAATCTCATTCCAACACAATTTCTCGGACCTCCGCCAAAAGGAATCCAGGACATGGAGGCATGAGTCTTTTTATTTGCTGGGCTAAAACGCTCTGGATCAAACTGAAATGGGTCGGGCCATAGTTCTGGGTCATGGTGAATTTCCCAAACTGGAATTTGAATATTGGTATTGGGAGGAATTTCATACGACCCAAGTTGGATTGACTGTTCATTTTCCCGAATTACAAAAGCCACAACAGGAGGATAGAGGCGGAGAGATTCGCAGATGATTTGATCCAAATATGTCAGACTGTTCACTTTCTCGTAGGATGGAATCTCGTCAATCTGAAATTCAAAAATAAATAAAAATAAAACATAAACGTTCCGGGTGATAAAATAAAAGAAACTCATAACTGCTAATTTGCTAAATGTATGATCAGAACACTGAGATCATTTATAGTAAAGTATAATAATTCGTACAGCAAAAGCAGACGAAAGTTCATTGAAAAGCCTGTCTTGAATTTCTGGATGCCTCATGAGGAGATAAGTAGTGAAGGTCAAAGCGCTGGCCGTCGTTTCAAAACCGCCCAAAACAAAGACCCAAGCATTTGCAACGATTTCATCATCCGTGAGACGTTTTTCAATAACACCCCTCTCTGAAGCCTCCAACATTAATTGTAAAACATCGACATGATTTCCATCAATCCCATTGGATCCATCCCTGACCCTTTCTTGTCTCCGGATCTGAATGACCCGTTCCACATTCTCACAAATCATTTTGGTCATTTGCCCAGAAATCGCAAGCCTCTCAACAAGTTTTGTTATAATCCATCCAACAAAAGGAAAACTGAGAGCTACGAACACGAGTGGACTCAGGGCATTTTGCAAAAATCCAGTGACGGCCTTAAGGAATTTGTCGTTCGGGTCTCTTTGACAATTGACCTTCATGGCGAGGGCACACTCACTTATAACTTGACATGTCAACCCTTGATATAAACTCAGAGCATCAAATTCTTTTCCATTGAGCTCTTCTAAGATTTCCATGGACACATCTATAGATGAACACATCAAGTGAGTCATTTGTCTCATCTTCGAAGCAGAAAATGTTGGGGTAAGAATTGACCGGACTTCTTTCCAACGGTGATCTCGCAGACCAGTTAAAGTTTGCTCCAAAGGCTTCGTTCTTACAATCATGCTTGGGCGATTGATGAACATTTGCGATTTTTTAATTAAAATGTCCTTGACAATGTCCAAGTCTTTGACTACTAGAATGGGTCTAATACCAGAAAAGAAACCGTACACATTCCCATACTCTGCACCCCATTTAGACATAGTTTGAATGTAGTGACTCCCTTGACTCCCTCGAAGAGTAATTAGATTCCCACAAATCAGGTTTGGTTTTGGGCCTGGAATTCCAATTTTGGAGAAAATCTGAAACCCACGAACGCGTAGTCGAATCACGTAAGTTAAGTAGATAACGGCCAAAGAGACCAAGACTAGGATGAGGATCCATGTTAATTCCATTCTTGAGTTTAAGTGAGATGAAAATCACAGACTTGTTGTTGCACTTAAACTACTAAATTGATTTATATAATTTTAATATTTGAAACAACACAACATTTTGACAAGAGTTAATTAAAAACTTTTGTTAAAACAAATTAGACGCCTTTGCGTCTGGAGCCGGTGCTACGTAGGTTGTTGCTTATCATGACGTTCATGAGTCCGTCCACTTTGACTACAACTTTAGTTATGAATACCAATTTTGCTGATTTAAAATAGTTCCATGTAATGAACATTGTACACATATTATGGTATCCTATATTGTGCAAGATCAAAATGTATTTTTTACTCTTGGATACATCCTTTAGTTCATTGGGTTCATTTCGCACATGACTCAAGGCCAGCTGGCTACGTCTATTTGGTGGTTTGTAGATTATTCAGAAACTATACTACGACTCCACAGTTTATTCGCATTACTATTACGATCGAGTTCATAATTAAACATTAATTCTAATTCTACTACGTGTGAAAGAACCTTGTCGTTGTGTGTTGTCTGTCATTTTCATGCTCCTTCCAATTGCTTTTACAACAATCAACATTCTCTTTTTACAATTTCGGGAATTTCCTCAAAAACCCTGCATACATTTCATTTGACTTGCGTCATTTATGACAGATCTTCCCAACAGACAATCCAAAAACAGGTCACCAATTTAAATGAAGGGTTAGAGTGTCAGAGTCCAGTTTTTTGTACAGGTCTGGAATACTGAATAATGATTGTGGAGACACGAAAGTCCAAAACGCTTCTTTGAATGGGTCACACATGGCCACGTCACAACTTTAACTATAGAATCTAGGAGTAATTAAATATTCCGGTTGCGGTATAAATAATTACTTTCCTCTAAGCAAGTTTAATGACATTTCTTCTAACATGTTTACCTTTACCACACTGTAAATTGGTTGCCCTAAATGAAACTACGAAACAAGTTTCTTACATGACTACTAATCTTCCGTGTGATTCAACTTGTGACTTATAACACGCAACAATACGGGATTAAAAAATTTAGGGTTTGCAAAAATGAACAAAATAAACTAGCCTTAGACGATATATCGATTCTATTCAGTTTACAAAACTGTCAAAACGAAGGATGTACATTAAACATGACTTCTATCAGAATTCATTTTAGATGAACATCTAAAGTGATTGTATTATACGAGCAAACAAGTATTTCGTACCTTACAACTGCAGTTTAAGCCATAAATCAACTGTTGATCAAACCGTATGTCATTTTGTTTAAAATGTGATATTTACGAAGGAACTATTTTACTAAATTATGTACCATGGTTTAAAATTATTATAGAAATTTTATATACAAAACGAGGCACAGTTGTGTGGCCTGAGCCACAGTAACTGTTAAAACTGACTGAATGTCAGGATAATAAGTTTCACGTATTTATAAGTTCATCTCAAGTCTTGGACCGGCTAAAGAGTTTGAAATGCATGGGATGGATCTTTTATCCTGCGGAAGTTATACAGCATCGTAGACAACATTGAACAAGTATTTTCCCCTGAACCTTTAACAACAAAAGTGTAAGGAATGAATAGTCAAATGACAAGGGAAATTTTTCTTTAACCTTTTGGCCTGGCTCTTTCGTAATATTACGTACAATAAACAAAAGAATTAGTACAATGACGCAAAATGTGACCCTTTTGCCTTTCCGTGTCAACCTCTTCGTCTGAGAAAAATAACAAGTGTTCTCATTCAAGCCACCGGAGATGTGAATTCTTGTACAAACTAAAACTTAACGGGAAATTCAATGCAAAAGGGTTTCGAAGAGAGAAAGGATTTAAATTTATTGTATAATATTGTGCGGCTTAAGCTTAAAGGGTTTTGTCTCAAAGCCAAAAATTATTAAGATCACATTAGTAACACAGAACTTCACTCAAGAACTTGAGACTTGCCCTTGACCCTTGATGTTCAACCAAGGTCTCATTGTTTAAACTGATAACTCATTTAGATAAATGTGTAAATACTTCCTTCATAAACAATTTTTTGCTTATCCACTTTTCACATGTTCCGGTTCTTCCACTTCCTTCTTGACACAGTTGAAAAAATAATGGTCTTATGTTTGAGTCACAAAAATTACAGCTTGGACAAAATCTAGGCGCACGTCACAGCTGGGTCTTGGATTAACAAAATTTCTTTTTAATCCTTTGAAATTTGAAACCGAATGATCTGTGGACTACAGCTGATGGGCAAAATGAATTAATATCTAGATTTTCGTCCCCCTTTCCGGATATCCACTAAATCCAGGAGTCTGTGTGACACTTTGAAAAATGAAATCGGTTTTCTGTCACTTATTTTTCTAGGGAATTGACCGGAGAATTGAAACAATCCAAAGACTTAAGAAGAAAATAACAAAATTAACCACTGAAGTTTGACCAGCGAATCGAAAAAATAACCCCTTGCTGAATATACTGGCTTAGTATTATGTCGGTGGAATAAAATAGTTGCAATTGCAATGCGATAACACTAGAAAAAAGTCAAGGTTCAGTAACACCAGTTCTACTTAGAGCAGGAATGATAGGAATGAGTTTCCTTGCAAGTTGCAGTGCTACCTGTTTGCCTCGTGTAGTTATTTTTTTTTACATGTGAACTTTTAAGAAATGAAAAACAGGTAGGATTGTATGAATGAGAGGATGTAAAGATATTGGATGTAATAAGTAGAATTCTTATAATGTTTGACTAATCTTACATAAGTTAGATGATCTTGTAAATGTAGAAGTTGTTCATACAATTTTCTTGGTAAAAAACACGCTAATAAGAAACTGGCAATTGCCAATGTCCAATTCACCCCTTTCAGTAAGAAACAAGTTCTACGGCAGCATTCGGCTTCTTATTGCTGAAGTGCAGCCATTAGTACATTTTAATCCCTCCATTCATCTAACAAATTTCACACAAAGTGTCAGTTTTTTAACTCAATATCAGCTTTGAACTTGAAGGTTACTCTCTTATTACGACGCATTCAGAAATAATTAGTATTTCTCCTCCTCATTCCCCTTCGGTGCATAAAAACAACGAGTCACTACTGTCAAAATCATGTTTATTTATGAAGAATTGAATGTTCTACAACTCTTGACTTTTACTAGTTTTACTGATTTAATATTTTTTTTCTTTATTACATTTTTCTCATGTTCATACTTATAATTGCATTTTTTTTTATCCCGCCCTAAGAAGTAAAACCGGTCCGCAGTAGGCTTCACGAGTTTCACCCACTATAATAGCCGGTCAATTATATATTTATGTACATAATCAATTCGAAATGAATCATGCATTTGAGACTCCTGAACCCTGTCGCCTAAAATAATTCTTATATGGACAGAAATGTGAATACTAGCCTGGCGCTGTTGAATCATAATTGATCGAATGATTTTATAATTCATGAACGAAAATGAATGAATGAAGAGAACTGAAACTGGTTTTATATTTTTATATCTTCTACAAATACGGGTTTGAAGTCGTCATGAACTTAAAGAATTCCGACGAGACTATTGAGTTAAAATTCCTAAAATCGAGTTTTGGGGCTATGCCCTGCAAAGATTGGGCAGACATCCTTTTCTGAAAATGAATTTATTGTATCCAATACATACATTACATAGTGAGTCGAAATTCTCGAAATTCGCACTTACTGCTACAGCTTGGGTATTGTGACGAAGAGGGCGTACTTTTCATTAAAATTAGTCATGCTTTCAATCAATATTGAAGCAAGAGTTCAAAATTCTTTGTTGCTTTTTTCGAGAATTAATTCATTCAGTTCACAATCCTTAACCTTAAATGCCCCACATTTTAAACCCGCTGAGTAAGGTACTAATTTTTAGAATTTTTCTTTTATAATAGATCTTATTTTATATTTAATACGTTTACAGATTATAAGTTGTATACATTTTAATTTACAAGATATAATAAACATCACTGGGATATTCATTCAATTTTTACACTGAGTAGTAATTCCGATTCCGATGTGAAGTGTCGTGAAACTTGACGATATGGAGAAAGTGCAGGATGCATGCGAATGCGAAAATGAGAAAATGTTTGCGGAAATTACCCTGAGCTTGGCTTTCTGAATAAATGTTTGGTCTGCAATAAATCTGTAGCGTAAACCAGAATGATCAAAATTGCAGCCCAGTCTTAAAGGCCAGTCAGCTTTAACATTTTTAGCACTGTTGGAGTTGGAACATACTTTTAGATTGAAGGCTCAATTCACTGTTATTGTCTGCAAATATTATTTCTAAGTGTATATTGAATAAATAAATTTTAAATTAAAACTGGTTGACTCAATTAGTTTGCTCACAAGTACAATTTCAGTGAACATATAATGTATGTTTGTTTGATTGAGAATTGTAATTTTGAGTCCAGTCGATTTATCATTAATAAGCTAGTTACATTAACACACAGTCATAGTCCACGACTTCTAGAGTTAATTACATTACTTCAGATTCTGTTAGTATTGTCATCATAATAAATGTACGAAAACATTTCACCGCAATATAATTTAACACGAACTCGGCACTTTCAAGCCAGTTTATATTTGTGAAATCCGCTCAGAGTGAGCGTAATGCACTACAGTTTATAAGACCGCGTTGTGCGTTAGAATTGATTTGAATCCTTGTGTCAAATTAAGAGTTTCATTCTAATAAGATTGGAAACTGTGGATATTATGTTCTGAAGCTTTTCTAATATCAAACAAAAATCCACTTTCAATACTGCCAATTATGGAACTGAATGCATAACAAAAACTTTTAATTTTCCATTGTTTAGTTTGGGAGGTCAAAGTTGTACCACCACACACAACTTCTGAGCTTGTAATGCCATTCCAGTAACACCAATTCCATTCAATTCGACGTATTGTTATTTTTACATGAATTGAATGAATGGTCAAGCCAACCCGTTTGAAACCAACAATAAGTTACATAACGAAAGAACAATGATGTTGTCCATCGGTCCGCCGGTCAGTGTGACAGTCAAAACTAACGAAGACCAGAGCCGCAGACACGTCAACTTCAGACGACAACAGCCGGTTACAAAAAATAACTGACTCGTTTCGAAGGTCAGCACTGCACAATACAGTTGTTCGATAATGAAATAATAAAAGTCCTTCATTCCGTTAATTCCAAAAACCTAGCTATTTGGAACAGGAGTTCAAAATTTCACAAATTACGAGTACTGCCCAATTGCATTTACAGTACCTGTACCAAATTCTGGATCAGAAAAAAACCCAATGAATAATTTTGCACGACGGTTGAATTTTCGATTTAATAAATAAATTAGCTCACAATTTATTCAGCTTTTTTCAGGCAAGTCAACAAATAACTATTTCGTGATTATTTCGGCGTTGTTGTTTTCATAGGAGGTTTATATCGGGAGAGTACAAACTATGAAATTTCCTGGCATACACAGTACATAATATTAAACCAAGTTAGGCTGGTAAAATTATATTCATTCTATTTCTAAGTTTCAATAATTAATATTTACAACAAGCACAGTTTCATTTTTCATACTTAATTTCATGACTACAAATTGGGTGGATCACAACGGCAGAGTTTGGATATTAATTTACAAAATAAACTCCAAACTCAGTTTTAAGCAAATAATACCAGATTCTGAGAATTAGATAAAACTAACATACTTCATCATTCCTCCACAGCACACAAGAACCATTTCGATTTATTTATCCTGGTAGAGAAATCACATTTTAACTATCGATTCAAATCAATTTTTATTTAAATTCCACTTTCATAAATACACTTTTAAAAGTCTCTTGGAACTGGTTCACTTCTGTTTTAAAACAATTGGAAAAACTATGAATCTGATTGAAACTTTTTAGCAAAGCTTCTCCAAAGGTTCGGAACTGTTAAATATTAACCGTAAGTAAATATGTAGATTGTTGGTATACTATTTTTTAGTAGAATAGCATGCCCAATTCACAAGAATTTAATTTCCTTATTGCTACGGTTAAAATTATCGCCTTGCAATGGTATGAACATTTGAAGAAGCGAGATAATAAGTTTTGAGTCGTCTGAATGAATCTCTTACCTTGCGATTCATAGTATTTCCTTATCGCTAGAGAAGTGTTTATCATAGTAGTGTAACTAATCGATTTTGACGGTAGCGTAGATTTTGCGAACGAAGTAATTACTGCCGACGTATCCAACGGTCCCACACATGATTCCTAACCCCAGACTGAAGAGCGCCATATGTCCGAAATAAAATGCTGTTTGGAATAGACCATACATCCTGAAAAATGAAATAATATGTAATGCACCAGTTAGATTAAAATTAAAATGAGAAGTGATGGATATAGCTGCATAGATTTATGTGATAATGCGAAATGGATGCAGTTTTATAATCAGACGATATAATATAAAATCAAAATATAGATCCTTCGGAAAGTTTCCACAGGGAAAAAAGCCGTCAATCAATTCTTAACTGTATGTCTTTAAGTAACAATGACGTGAAACTCCTAGAAACTGTAGAACATATTCACGAAGGTTGCGAAACTCTGCTCCATTCGACTATATTCCAAATCATCACTTTGTAAATACATTCATCTATTAAATTGACATTTTAGTCTGAATTGCGGTAGACGATGACGAATCACTGTGACTCTAGTTATAATGTTTCGGGTCATATTCGTAATGACTTGAGACTAAAAAACTGAACTAAATATTAAAGAAGGCTTACTTGGTCTTGAACAAGAAGTAGTAGATGGAATACAGGTAGACATATCCTGATGTTGATGCAGCGGCGAAGAATGAAGTCCATTGCCAGCGATAGTCTTCCGCATTGAGAAGAAAATACGTACACACGATTGTCACACAAACAGTCACCACCAACAAGATGAGAAATACGAGGAGCATAAATCCATACACGTAATAAATCTTGTAAGCCCAAAATGATGTGAATATGAAGTACCTAGAAATAATCATTAGACGAATTAAAATTTCAGTCAATAAAAAAAGGAATTATGGGTTGACAAAGTTCTAATATCTCAAAGAGGTGATAGACACACAGCAATAATGGTTATGCCATTGGATAATTATTTGGACGTCATATATTACGCGTATTTTGCCGTCAGTAGAACCTGCTCTGGCTTCGTAAACTTAGGCTTGAGAAAATTAATAAAAATTTAAAAACAAATCGTTGTTAGAATTGTGGACTCCTTAATGAATTCCATTAAATCTAAACCTGGATATTTATCGACAATGTATGCCGACGCCCAAACACAGTACTCACATTTCGATAAAGATTGATCCAAACGGAAGAATTCCTCCAAGGGAAACAATCACCGGCGGTTCCATGAACCATTTCTTCTCTGGTATTGGCCGTGGAACGGCATTGACTCGACAGGGATGATCAGATTGTCCGTTCAAGTTTCGCCCCAGAACTGTGCCGACTAGTGTTAGCGGCAAGACGACAAAGAGAACTATACAAGTTACCGCGACCTGTTCAACCGAAGATACATGATTATATTAAAGATTTCAATACCAACTTTACTATAGACATTCGAGATTTTATCTATAATATCTGTTACTTTTTTTAAGATATTACGTCGCATTAAAGAGCAAGTCGATTTTAGTTAACTCACCATACTACCGAAAGGAATGGCTCTGGAGGCATGGTAATAGATGGCAATAAAGTTTATGAAGAAAGCTGTTCCGCAAACTACCGATGGCATCAGGAATACGGATGCCAGCATTTGCTGAATCCATTTCTGCAAAAATAATTTGAAATATACAATCATATTGACATATATATCACAATTTAAAACTTTTATTTCTCGGGATGTCGAACTATTTTATATGTAAACAGTAATAACAAATAGAATAGAAAGACCACCAAAAATAAGAGGACAATGAAACACTTTTCCGTTTTGATTAAATTAAATAAAAATTGTAACATTGAAGACACAACAGTTTTGAAAACAGGTAGATACAATAAAAGCACTCTCCCTCTAATTTGATTATTACGGTAATGGCTTACCTTAAATATAAGGACAAGAATTGAATGTTTTTCTTCTAAAATGGCTTTACGGGTATTATAAGATCTTAGAAAAAATACAAACCTTTCCACCCATTTGGGAGTACAGAGATGAGCCGAAGTATCCGTTGATTGGGGATGTGGCAGCGTAGACAAAGATGGCAGTGGAGAGAAGTGATCCCCTTTCCGTGTACAGCTCTCCTAATGAAAAGAATACACCAATTAAAATATTTGAATTTGTTCGGAAGACCAGGAATTTCCAAAATTTTTGCAAACCCAATATTGTGAAGAGAATCACAGCGACTGTGACGACAAGAAGTTGATAACCAGTCCCAAGTAAGGCAGAAAAGAGCAACGGTCTTGCTGCAGGACGAAATACATCGCCATGTACTTGTTTCCATCCGTATTCATCTCCCAGATCTCTGTCCTACGAGATTCAGGAAAATAATGAAAATTAAGTATTCTATTAATTAACAGACGGACATGTTTTTATAGAGCGTCAGCTATTTCTATTTTTGTGACGAATTCTACGAACAACACATTGTCGAAATAAAGGAAGGAGCAATCACTAACCATGTCATCCATTTCTTCGTCTTTGGCGTAACGAGCGTAATCCTTCCTTAAAGTTCGCATGAGAATCATTGTCACGAGCCCAACCAAGAATATGACCATCATAAAGCTGTTGAAAATGGAAAACCAATGAATTCGGTGCTGGAAAAAGTTGGGATCCTGTAAACATTAGAATATACAAAGATTGATTACTATTATATTAATGAAATATTGTTAAAATCTTAAATCTATAAAACTAATGAGCCTTCTCCTTCGTGTTCAAGCGCACCCAATTCTCTAACCGTCGCCGCAAACTCACACTAACAGCCAGTGTAGAGTGCATATTTGTTCGGAGTGACGCATAAAGTGCATGCATAAAAGCATTTGTAAAGCAATGAGAGAAGAAAAATAAGTAAAGGGACAAACCAAGTATTTGTCAAATCTGTCAGCAAATTTGATCACAGATGGTTTCCAATTCACTTCATAACTGAATGTGATTTTAGCATTGCTCTTTAGCAAAACCTTCCCTTCGGTCGTCATATTCACGTCAACGATACGATTCCCATTGAAGCCCATGTCTGAAATAAAAATTAACATTCATTTTTAATAATTCCAGTACAGTGCATATACCCCAGTGACTCCAATTCAATATACCTCAAGATATGCGCGCCTTTTAACCCGAAATGTGGACTCACTGTACTGAGCTACAGCGAAGATAGTGACTGTGATTGTGAGGGCGACAGTAACGAGACCGCCTTCCTCTTTTATATACTAAATAAACTTCTTAGTTCTTACTTACCAAACTTCATGTGAGTGTAGAGGTAGTACTCATTTTTCGTGTCATCGGCGTCACCGACTACACCTGATTTGACAAAATACAAAATGTAAAAAAATTATGCGTTCGGTAATGTGCGTAATATTAAGAAACTTTCCACTTAAACCTTTAGCGAAATGCACATAATACATATATTTGACCAGTACGTCAATTTCGTATTTTTTCGACATACTATTCTTAAAATGCAAAAAGCAATTTTGAACTAAAAACTCGTATTATTAGATGTATTATTACTACTCCTAACAAATTCCTTAACGTATCAACAAAACTTGCCCCATAACGGCAAATCATCGATGAACATTTGATACCAGTATCGGTTCTTGACTGCATACGTAAACGCCTTAAGGTCTTCGTCCTTCAATATTATTTCACAATAAGCGTTAACTTGTGTGTTGGCTGAAAGAATAAAAATGTATTTAAAAAAAAAGAACAATGGTAGTTCATGAATTTTTTCTATTTATGGAACAATTTTATTTCACATACTTTTGAACCCAACACCAATTTGGGAGTAATCCAATTCAAAACCCTGGAAAAAATAATAACGTTTAATGTTTAATATGTCCATTGCAGTGTTTCTCAATGTGTTCCTTCTTAATGTTCATTGCTAGTAAGTTGAATAAATTTACTTGCAGAGCCTCGCCAAGAGTTTCATGGTAATGTTCGATATTCTCCTTTGGCCCTTTGCAAAATGGCAAAGAATAGTAGTTATACGTCTCCTGTCGGTTATGGTATGGTCCGACAGTGTTCATCCATAGCACAACTTCTTCGTCATCTTTATACTATTTGAATAAAAAGAAAAAAAAAGGTTTGGGTTAGATCAAGTCAAGTATGTATACAAACATAGGGAAAATAGGTTAAGTGACTTAGTGCAACCTAAAAGTGACACTGATCTCATAATCGACCACTTTTTCGAATTACCAGATCTATATATTCCACTATCATTACCATTACATGTGCGCATCTCTCGATTGTTAATTATGTAACCAAATTCCAAGGAATGGAAACTATAAAATATAATCTTCGTAATACGCACTTCTAAATTTCTACAATTTGTCGTGGAACAGAACGGTTAATTCTTAGGTCGAAGTGTAAGATCAAAGATATGAAACCAATTAACTGAAACGAGACAAATCAATAATAATACCAAGAATGGATAGATTCAAACGAATTACAAATACAAAGACTTAAAACTTAAAGCCCATGCATGCCCCAGAATTTTAAACTTTAATTCTTCGCTCTACATATAACATTTTATTAAATTAATTTCAAACCCCCACCAGCCCCAAGCTTAGCTAACCGGTACCGGTGAGTGTTAATTAAATGAAATTAATTATAACCACATGCACATGCAATGAAAATTCAGGTTTTCCTGCACGGAATTTACTAGAAACCATCAATTTATAAAAAAAACCACTATTAATTTAGAACTTACTGTGTGTGTATGTTCATCCCCATGAAGATGTCCAACGACACTCAATAGGATGAGCGTACAAGTTAAAAACCTTAGTCTCCTGGAACTCATTCTGTCCACATTGTCCTTATACGGGTAGAATAGAATTAATGATTAGTCTGGAGGACAGGTCAAAGGTCACTAGGCCACGAAGGATGAAAAATCCACAATACTCTTCGGTGTTAGTATTCTGTTGACGTGTCACTTTCCCACGGAAGTCACACCTGACCAGTCAGTCAGAAAACACCCACGGAGTCCGAATTTTAATTTTGGTTAATTGTTATTATTGACGTGAAAAACTGCTGACTCTCCTCATGCCCTCCTGTCCTTCCCACTGTTGATCCACTTTGATTTAATTTGTTGGATTTTCGAAGGACAATATTGGAAATTGGAGATTTGAGTCGTTCTCTATTCGGTCGAAATGAGTTCAGTTCCGCTAAATTGTAACCGTCTGTCTTTAGACAAACAAAACCGAATGTCGTGGCACTAACAAACAATCTCAGCCAACACACTCATCAGATGGACCCTCGCTACGTCTCTCGGCCAAAACACTAACCCAACATTTTTCTAGTCACAGTCAGTATGTCACAGGAATTATGTCTATTTATGTAAAAACTGTTCCAGGCGATCAAGTTCAAACACAGAAATTTCCTGGACTGGTTTCTGATAGGACTGCGACTCGTTGTAACTTTCGTGACCTGTTTTAACGGGATGACATGACACAAGTCCATATAAAGTCATTTATCAAGATAGTGTGAGATGTGTAACTGGTGACTATCGTCACAATAGACTCATAACACAGGTGGTCTTTTAAGCTCAGGTTGTGACATGAACATCTTTTTCTGGATATAGCAAGGACAACATGGCTTAGGGTAGACCCGGACGACACAAGTCCAGGTTCATACAACTCGTAATATATCATAAGTGGTCTCATAGCGCAGGTGGTCTAAATTATAGGGAAACCTTCCCAGCCTTGGCTTGGGTTGTAATGGGACGCAATAGTATTATGGGCGCGTGCATGGTACATACATACTATGTTCGTTTGGGAATTTGACCAGGATTACTGTCTGAACACCTGCCGAGCTCTCCCTTCAAGCTGGCGAGGGAGTCCGAATAGGTTTGTTTGTTTGTTTCTCCATTAGAGTGCTAACCCCTGCATTCAAACATACAGAGTATGCAAGTTGATTGTCTTATTAGGGATGCACGTGATGTTAATATTTACACTTACAAAACCAAACAACCCAGAGCTTACGAGGAAATATAAGGCATATTCAAGCCATGTAAACTTTAGCAAATTAGAGCAATCTGGGATTTTATTATCATTATTATGGAAAAAAAAATCTGAGTGCCACCGACCTGTGAACGTTAATTGAATAAATGGATCGGAACTTCCGTTACAACAACGAGCTTATCCAACGGTCGTCCGGGTTGGTCATCGCGGTCCATTTTCCCAAACGAACCAATGTCACATTTTACTGTATCTAGAGGTGGTCGCGGACACGGATTACACGAATATAATATGATGGCGTACTGACAGTTTGCTATTAATTTAAGACTAGAAACATGAAAGTTATGTTTCACCATACTTGAAAAAAAAAAGGATTTGAGGATCGGAACTTGGATAGGTACATTCTCTGAAAGTATTTTACGGGGGACTGGGCAATGCAATGCAGTACTTCCGAAGAACCTTGTGTGTGATTCTGGCTAACATCATCCGTTTGACACCCTTTTCCTTGTAACCAGTTCAAAGTGGCGATTTCATAAGACAGCTTATCTTCTAAAATAAACTCTGCGCCTGCAGCAACAGCCATGATGGCAATTGCAGGCCAGATGCAGCTAATCTTGAGTTCTTTCATTTACTATTCATTTGCACATGCATTACAGAGTAGTCAGAGATCAGTTCTTACAAGCGGAATCGCCACTTAATAAAACCTGAAGAGACGTTTAGCAAGGGAGGTCACGATTTGACATGGTAGGAATATGCACAGGTTCACAGGTAGGCACAATAGAACCACTCTACGCAGGTTATATGCCTTGGGCGCAGTTTGAATTGGAAGAACGCAATTCTGCAAAAGTCGGCAGTAACTCCTGCAAGCAGTATATAGAGGTCAATGACCTCTCCTCATTTTTCTACGTGAGACATTGAAGGTTATTTATCTGTCACGTATAATCACGCCCTTCAATCTGGTCCTACAACACAGGTCAAACAGTGACCCATCCCTACCCCAAGTTAAACACCGTTTACCGTCGTTTTTCCGATTTTGTAACGTTCGATTATATTTTTTGAAAATATTTGAAATATTTCTGATTATCGACAGTGGATTAGATAGTGGTGACTGTAACATCTGTGATGATTTGAGAAGTGGTGTCTGCGCGTGTGTTGATTCCTCCGTACTCGTCTAAAAGTACTGCTGGTGAGGACTAGGACTAGAGAACTAGACAAAATATCACCTGAACTCCATATTGAATTGAAGGCGTCAAGGAAAAAGTTGGAGAGTAAAAAGTGAAGTGAGCAGTGACTCCCCAAAGTCAGAAAAAGACTCAAAACAACTGCCCACCCTTCAATTCCCCCCCAAAAGTGAACGTGAACACATTATTATGAGCTCAAACAATCAAAAAATGTCCACGACGGAGCGGGTCATTAAAAGTAAGTCACAATTTTAATTCAAAACAATTAGAACAATCCTACATCTCGTACATCGACGATGAATAGGTGCACCAAATTTAGAGCTAATTTACCGCGTACATTTTTTCGACGTTACATGGGTCAGAAGCCGAATGTCAAAGGTCAGCGTACTGTAGATAATGTAGAACGTTGGGGTGGACCCCTACTTTCCGACTGGTTTACTGATTTTCAAAATTTCACCCAATACCCACCCAAATTATGTTGAAGTCCTCATTGGAATTTAAAAATAAAAATTATGGATTTTCATTTTTTGGTTAGCTCGTTAGCCGAAAAAAATCAATTACTGGAACTCTTGTGTGTTTATGAGTATGAAAAAACCCTACCCGGTCCCGGTTTTGAATTTTTCACTAATATTTTGATTTTATTAAATCTTAACAAACATGTAGAAAACTATATATTTTTTCGATTTCTTTAGCGGAAAAAATCAATGCGTGGGATTTTTTTGAGCATGCCCGGTTTTGACCTAAATATTTTACCAGTCTTTCGTATTTTACCGCCAACCACGGCCTTTCGTTTTTCTAAACTTCATTGAAGTGAATTTTGCGGGACGGAGTCAGGAAATTGAGATTTAATTATTTAAGCTCTCGATACGCTGGAATGAGTGGAATGGAAATAAACAAGGGAATAAAACATTCAACTGGGTGTTCCACCTTTCCACACCCCAATTTTCTATTTTCCTTTTCTGACAAAATCAAGTTTTAAAATTTCTGCAGTAGCGAAATTAGTTGTGAAATTTATGAAACATTCCTTGGAAAGTAGGATTCCCGGAGAGTTTTATCTTGGTAAAACTTTGATGAAGACAAAAATTATGTCCGGACTTTGCATTTTTTAAGAATCCTAGCTTGAGAATCTATTAGGTATTTATATTAATCACCTCAATCAACTGAAGAACTACTAGCGAGTGTACTTAAAAATAACGGTAATCATTTGATTTATCTAATTTTTTCTCAGTTGGTCTTGGATTGCTAGATTTAATATTCGGAAATTAGGATTCCATCACAATTCACATTCTTAGTTTCACTTTCGGTCAAAAGTATTGTAATTCTAATTTAATATCGCACCGCACTAGTCGAAGTTTGAGGAAATTCCATTTATTTGCAAAAATCAAGGATTGTGAAAGTTGAATGAAACATCACATCTCACATCGTAGATATTTTATGATCAAATGAAATTGAATTGAATACTTGAATGTATGTTATTTTCATTGTTTCAATATTTTGTTCGATAATTGTTTTAACTCGATACTAAAGTATAGTACGCATGGAGTATAGAATTGTCAGTACTAAATTTAAATTACTTCATTCGTCACTTCAGTGATATATCAAGTTGTTTCTACAACGGTGAAAGGTTTTCGTGATAGTCGGTCAAACCGGTAATGACCAAATCGGACTACTCGACCGAAGTCAATATTGCCTTGTGAGGGTGCTGGGGAACATATCTGACGTTTGACGAAGGATTATTTATTTAGGATTGTCTTTAACTCATATGGCTACATGGCCAGGACGAGTGATTTAGATTTAATCGCCTTTCAGTCTCGAATGCGTGCCTGACTGCATTGTTTTATGAGTGGGTGGTTCGTGATTCCCATTCCGTTCCTTGATTTTCTTGATCGTACGTTGTACATCTATTTCCTTAGCTCAGTAATGTTGATAATAATAGAATTTAGAATTAGCTTGTGGAAGCTATCCGGGTGAATGTAAGAATATTATTAAATTCGAGTCCTAGGATCCTGTCGCGTCGATGCGTGATGTTTTAATATGTTGCGGTTTTGGTTGCACTGATGTTATTGTGCAAGTGATTGATTAGTTTGGCTAGTGTTTTCTATTATTTGCTGTGGTGGTTCAACTGCATTTTAAAACTTAAGTAGTAGTGCCGGGTCAGACAGCCTGTTGCTGGCTGCGCTTAATCAATTTGAGGTTTTCTAGAGATAGGAAGAATTGAACTTGAAGTTGAAACAGGAGATAACTAAATTTAAATGTCCTCGGTATTTGTTTGCCAGGACTTTGAGAACAGTACAAAATTTGTCTAATTGACCTGCAATTTCTAAGATATCGCCGATCGAGCAGTTTGTCAGAATGTCAAGCTTTGTCCATAATTATCCAATCTGGTCTGACTATCTCGTTGTCACAAAATAATGAATTTGAACCTGAATAAATTCGACTAAAACATTCCGAATAAACCAGATTGGGATCTGATATCTGATCCACACTTTGATCATGTCCAATCAAACTAGACCAATTAAATTAGATCCCTTCTATTTTTCAACCTTTGGGCTATAGGAGTAGCTGAGCTTTGATGAAGGTCCTCTCGCTAAAACCAACCAAAGTTAATTTACTTGTAAGCAGTAGCGAACACATTAAAACTCTGAAGACCGGATATTTTCTAAATTATGATTTTATTCAAAGCGTATATGGAAATTAAAACGATCGCTTTGAGGCACCTTGGCTCACCGCCAGCAAAGATATAACCAACTCCCAAGAATCTTAGTCTCAAATCTCACTCTCCAGCCTTGTTCATCATGATTCATGAATTATTCGTTGTCATTTGACAATTAAGTTGTAATGTCAACCATTTTCCGCAGCGAATTTGTACACTGCATTTTTTTATCTTAGACTAGGAGTAACTCCTAGTAGTAGAGGCTGCATATTCCTTCTTGGAATCACAAATAGTTTAATTATATAATTTGTGTGGAATCTGATTTCTTGGTTCTGCACTGAACATAGTGAAATTCTTACCGACTTCTTTTTTTAATGAATACTGAAGACTTAAAACTTAGCACAATTATTATAAACCGGGTAATTCGGAGTAATCTCCTTCATACCGGCCCCACAATGCGGGGTCGACAGTTCGACTAAAAGGAAATCTGAAAGTACGTGAAGTTCAAAATAAATTTAATTTTGGTAGTTGGAGGAAATGATGTTTTCAGGTGTACAAGACAAACTAGAGCTTGGGTCCTGAGCAATTCAGGTTCTTTCTTCCTTCCAGTTGTTCCCCCTTCATTCTCCGCAGTTTGTGGTAGCTCTTTGTTAGTCTTGAAGTATTTATTAGGTACTGTATTTGGTAAATGGATAATTTATGTAGGAGAGGTGTGGTGTAGTGTAAGGAAAACACGGAAATGTGAAAAGGTTACTATTGTATTCAAAGGAACGAGTGGTTTAACATGTAATGTTGCTTTCATGGATCTTCGTATGTTTTGTAGGACTGGATTGCGAAGTTTTTGCTATTCTACGTCACGTCATTTATTGACAGAGTCAGAAACGGATTTTCTATTAAACTACTATTTTCTAGAATGCCCAGATTTACTTTGAACTTTACTTCCCCCGCGGTGACGTGAAGGGAATCGTTTCGACATGGAAGCTCAAAGTATCGTCATTTCCTGACATGGATTAATAAATTGAATCGAAAGAGAGGGGATGGTGCTTCTGCTTTCGAAAATCCGGAAAGCTGGTATCAAAATATTGGGCTATGTTTTTGTGATTCCATTAATTTAAAAAAAAAATACGTCAATCGAAGTAGCGTATTTGTTTTATGTAAAGTACAGGTTAGTTTTCCTGACGCAGTAAGGAAATAGGTGCCACCATTAATACAAAAAAATCCAAGTGAAGGAAAACAAGGTTCGTTCGAAGGTCTCCCATCTCTCACGTGTTAATAATCGTCTGAAAAAAGTCATGTCGGAAGGATTCAACGTTTCTGGGATTTTCGAAACGGCTGACCCTTTTCGCATTTTGACCAATTTGACTTTGACCTAAGATTCTCTAAAAACCCTCGCTTCTCCTTAAAAAATAAGTAATCAATTCCAAGCTAATCAAGAGTCTAATGAAAACGTACAGGTACGTTGAGGATCGAGTTGGCAGACTCAGCCTATGAGCTGATGTGCTGAAAGTACATGGTACTTTAATGAAAATCGAAATGTCGTGGTTGTTTGGTCTAATTTAGATAAGTCTAGCCGTAAAACCGAGGCGGCAAAAGTAGACTGGAGTAGATTAAGGGCGAGGAAACGGAAAATATGTTCTCTTGTCTTACCTCTTCCCCAGTTAGAATAGGTAGGATGGATGGATACGGACTTAAGATTCTCTTTGCTAATTAGATTGTGGTGTTCTGAGATTGAAGAGGGAGTGAGTTGAAAGTATATTCCTAATGAGTTTATCATTTTTGGTTGATACGGGATTGGGATAGACTGACTCAGGAATGTAAGGAACGGATAATGGGAAGGAGACGACGTTTTTGAATTTTCTTCGGTGGGTCCAATTGTGTTTACATGGTCGGATCTCATGGATTTGACGAGGGTTCCAAAGAAAATTAAATTCAGACGATTATATTGGTGATCCATTGTATTGACATTGTATTCGAGGAATTACCAGTCACGTACTTGTGTCACGTGTATTTCGTTCCTTATGCCACGGTTTGTAATGACGTTTTCGTTATGGGGGAATTTTAGATAGAATTTGTTAGTAGTCAGTGCATTGGTGAAAAACCCGACTCCACGAAAATACTGCAACTAGAATCGACTGGACTAGAATTAGCGAGCCAGTAATTCATGGTTTTCATTTTCACATTGTAAAGGTCTCTTTACGTAGGAAAAGACTTCCAGGAGATTAACTGGTGTATTGCGCTTTTTTGTCGGAACATAGACACTTTTCCGTTAAATTGAATTGAATTCCCTTTATTGGGGAACGAATATAAATATACGTTTTTTCGGCTAAATAACTTACTCCGTTGATTTTTGCTAATCTTAACACACAATTTGAGATCCGTCATCCGTGAAACAATCCATGAAACGAATCTTGATATTGATTTTACTTCATTTTCATTACTTTTATCAATCCGTAATCCTGAAAACTTTTAATTCCCATCACCGGGCACGAATTTTAACCCTCATCCAGCATTTAATTGAAACCTTACAATTGTGCACTTGCTGTATTCCTCACAATCCAATGGCAGGCAGTTTTAAATGTGAAGCAAGTGATTTTCCTGCTAAGATGCTGAAAAAACTACGGCCAACTGACGAGACAGATAGAGTTAGCTAGCTGGAGCATGCGATTTTGAAGGCGAACAATTTCGAAAATTTAAGAAAAGTGAACTTTTAGAGGATGATATGATTTTTTTCAAAAACACAGATTAACCCTTGAGCCTTGAGAGACACCAGGCTTGTGCACTAACCTCATTTTAAAGCAGTTCGCTGGTGAATTTTAGCAAAACTGCGAATTGTTTACCATCATAACTTTTCTGTGTTCAAGAATTAGCAACCACTTTCTCCAGAACTTTTCTCCAGCATTTAAATTTATAACGCGAAAATTAAAAATTTCAAACGGTAATGCTTGTCATTGTATTGACTGTACAATGAATGTCAACAAAGTTTGACAAGGCGGTTCAAACAAAAGACGAAAATTTTGTATACGTATGTCTGTAGAAAAATCGGTATTCGTAACTAGTTCTAACTCTGATTTCAGATTTCTTCTATTCTTATTTTGAATGTTTGTTAACTGAAGCCCTCACTACGCTTTAAGCAACGTTGCACAGAGATAGTGGTTCCATACTGTTTATGGGGTTTACCATATGTATTATTTATTGTCAGACATTTTTTAAATTGTGTCTTGGTGCTATATGTTGTGCGAAAATCGGAATACAGCCGCAGCAAAAATGTTCAACATTTTCCTAGAAATATGTAAATATGTTTTCTAAGGATTTACTAATTATAAACGATAACTTCTTCGTCTTCACTTTATTTCCAGAATTATAATTCGGTAGGACGGAAGCAAGAAAATATCAACAGTATTCGTCATCCTGTTAAACTGGATTCCATTCTTATTAATTCATGTGGAATTTTATTAATTAGACTGTAATCGCAACCGCGTACACTTTTTACACATTTTAAAGTAGATTCGACGCCCACTTTCTTGTCGTGTGTTACGTGTTAGTGGCGCCAGAAAGGAGTGTTATTATACTTATTACTCCCTGGTGATATGGTTGATTTCAAGCATTAGTAGAATTGCATTTTGAAGTGTTCCGCCTTGGAGGAGAATTAGTGAAGTTTATTTTGCGTGTTTCAAAACTCGAAAGATTTTCCTCCTTTTATTCTCCCCGAGCTAATTTTTATTCGAACTGTAATCGTGTGACTGAATACAGGTTTTATGCTCTAAAAGAGAAGTTTCCCACAGTGGTGGCGATAAGAAAAGCACGGTATGACGGATTGTAGTTGTGTATTTATGTCTATTAGAAGTATCGTGACGCTCGGATCGGAATGGGTGCCCATATTTTGTACGTACGTTAGTTCTCATTCTAGTTTGCATGGAACTATGGAACCATCTACATTAAGAGGGAAGGCTATGAAATGACAAGAATCGCAAAGAAGTACACCGCAGGTTGAGAAGTTAGAATACAATTTCTCCTCCTTCTCGATTATTACTTACTCATTTGCTTCCCTTGTTAGATCATATAAATGGCGGCTTGGTATTTCTAAGTTTTTTTTTGTGTGAGTGCGTGCTAGGTAAACGGCAAATCGAAACCGTTCTTGTAATAATTCTTGAAACAACGAACTGTAAATATCGTCGGTATGTATTTTAGAAAGTTTGATGAACTGAGCGAGGAACTGTATCAGCCGAGGTATTCAGAAAAATTTCTACTTAGCGCTCACTAGTGCACTGAAGTTCATGCGTATCATTCCAGGAAATTGAACGCTTTGGCTGACCCGCGAGACCAGTCCGAGATTTCGTATGCCATTTAAAGTGTGTAAAAGGAATAACAACAGAAAGAGAATTAATTCCATCAAATTTTAAATAGTTGAATGTTGGGTGTCGTTGGAACAGGGAGAAAATAGTATGAAATAGTTAGTATTTCACGTATACACTTTTACGTATGTTTATGTTAGAGGTAGAATGAAATTTATAGGGAAATTGAATTGAATTGAATAGAGAGGTGGTTCAGTGAAGGTTCAGTTTCAATTTGTCTACCCGGTTGGTATTGTCTCTCCTCTGTTCTTTTCCCTATACTTGACGTTGACATACTGACTACAAGAACCGAATTCGAATACTATACTAAACCAGGTAGACACGACTACATTACATACGTCTGAGCTGTAGGAACAGGAACAGAGGAAATATTTATTTCCTCGCATTTCCATTTCATATGCACGGGTAATTGAACAATTGGACTGCCTGAGTTGTAGCATTTTGTATTTTCACAGTTGTAGAGTAGGACTGCTCTTTGGAGTTTGTATTTGTAGTAGTTTACTGTAGTACATGGATTTCACATTATCTTTATTCCTCTGGTACTCGCAGAGATGATTGAAAGGTTTATGAGAAATTTGAGTGCATATAATTTATGACATGACTTAATTTATTGACTTGACATATAGTAACTTCTGTCACTCACTTCACTTCACTTGGTCCATACTTAAGTCTGCACTTTTCCCCCTCATCCTATCCGATCCAACCAATAGGTTCTGCTAGAGCATGAAATGGATTTTACTTTCTACAAAAGAATTCTCCATCCTAAAGAAAGTTGAGGTGAAGAATTACAATATGCTTGTACTTGGGAGGATGGATCTTTTTGGGATGGTGTGAAATGACTGTCTATGCTTGTGACCGTCTTATAAAACGGGATAAAAAATCAAGTGATACGCGGATGAGTGAGGAAAAGAAGTGTGAAGTGACATTGAGGCAGAGAAAATTAGTTCTGAACTTAGGTTGGTATGTAATATGGGGAAGCTGAAGCTAGACTGGTATGTGACCTAACGTCTGTCTGTATGTGTGTATAGTCTAGTCAAGAAGAACGAGGACTGACGCTGAGCACGGTCTGCATTCGAAAACGTTGAAGAGGAGGAAGATTATGTGATCAGGGTTAGTTATGTGAATGTGACGGCGGAGGGGGAAAGGAAGTACGGAGAAAGTCCTTTCTGTCTTGTGACAATGTACATGGACAAGGTACATAGTTGTACCTACTGATGTGATCTGACTGTACAGTTATCCATAATGGTAGATTGTCCAGGCATTCATTTGGGAGGTGTTTCAGAAATTTGCAAAGAATTTGTTGCGGGAATGTTAATTATTTTTACGGGTGAAAGTTTCACGGACAAGTGATGTCTAACTTTCACATTTGGAGACAGATTGACCATACAGTTTGATAAATAATACACACATATAAGACTAATGGATGTATTTTTTAATATTGGGAAATGGCCACGTAAACATGAAACACGTTTTTCAATCAAAAAGCGTTAGCTGATTCCAAGTCTTTTTTTTTAAAGGGAGAAGGGATGGGGTGAGATTAGAGTGTACCCTATTATTTCCTGCTGGGCTGAGCGGTAGTGTAGCCTAAGCCAATACTCTCCTCGACTTATCTACTTTGCTTCTGCTTACACTGGTGTACGGATAAGGACGACTATGTTGTAGTTTGGAGTTTGGAGTAGTTCCACGTTCTCGGGCAGTCTTTATAGGAATCTCGTGAAGATGTGGAAGATTAGATGGGATGTACTACGACTTCCTTGTAAATTCTTTATTTCCAAGTAGACATGATATAAGGTTGTGTGTATGTGTGTGGTGACAAAGTTTTCTTACGTCCGCACGCAGACGGACAGACATGAGTACGGACGGACATGGGGCTAAGGATGTGAAATGAATTAGAAAGTTAATCAATGATTTGAGTCACATTACTTCTTATGTATTGTAGCATTAGCGTTACTTTCATCTACTTTCTTCCTGTCGGACCTAATTAATCCTGTTTGCTGTTCTGCTGTCCGAACTTATTGGATTTGATTATGGATTAGATTCAGATTTGAATGTTTTATTTTTGAGAATCAGGATGATTTAGTGCGTCTACCCTCTTTAATTAATGAATTGGAAAATCCATTTCTTTGATAGTAACGATTAAATTTATTGAATTGAAAAGCTTTACCATGGTCATACGTTTTATGATTTTCTTAAGAGCCAATATTGATGGCAAAGATAATTTTGTCTACCTTTCCGCTCGACTTGAGAGATTAACGGTATCTTTTGTCATCCAAGAGGTTGATGTTCTTCTAAGGACTACCTTGTACTTGCCATTATTGCCTATTTTGGTAAAATGGGTAAACTATTTGCTTTCAGATTTTTTCTGTTACAGGTTGTCTTCTTTTTTATTTGGTCACCTTTGAATGGTTCTGCATTCTTAACCGTGCGCGCTAGAAAGTTGAAATTTGGAACATACGCAGCCCTTAAATTACTCTTCATGAAATAAAATTAAAGAATACCGCAGGAAGAGCACGGCAAAACACCCCCTGTCAGAATTGGCTCATCTTTGGATATGTTGTAGCCCTTGACCTCCTGAACAATGTTTGTACAGGTCCCAA
>JAQGCA010000055.1:0-57313 GCA_034698945.1 Protaphorura quadriocellata | reverse complement strand
GTACTACGGTAGTCCACCCATCCTAGGTAGGAAGTACTACGGTGATATTTAGTGACGATAGTGCACCCGTCCTAGGCACGATGTACTACGGTAGTACTTTTCTCCCGACGGTAGTACATCCTACCTTGGTAGGAAGTACTACGGTAGTGCACCCATCCTAGGCAGGACGGACTACGGTAGTACTCCCACCCTTGGTCAGATATACTACGGTAGTACTTTGAGAGGGTAGTACACTCATCCCACTACACCGGCTTCAGAATTAAAGCGACCGACTTGTCAATCGTGTAATCTGCGTGATTAACCGTTTTTTTTTAGTTCATTACAGCTAGTGATGTACCGAAATTTTTCGGCCGAAACCGAAATTTTGGTTTCGGCCGATGGCCGAATCCCAAATTTCGGCCCCGATTTTAGGCCGAAATCGATAAAAATTCGGCCAAAATTTTGGCTAAAATCGACGCCGAAACCGAAATTTCGGTTTCGGCTATAGATCGGTACCGAAATTTCGGTTTTCGGCTTTTGGCCGAAAGTCGATTTCGGTACATCTCTAATTACAGCTATAATTCTCCGTGTAATGTACACTTTATCTTGACATTTTGTGACCGAATGGTTTACTTGTACCATCCGGTGCACATTTGGGGTTTTCCTTGTCACATTGCATACAAGATACAACACATAACATTTTAACATTAATTGTCAATGTCACAGAATTATTGTAATGACTTGCTGGTTTTGTTGTGTTGTTTTTTGCATTGATTAGTTTGAAGTTTTAACGAGTAGGCATATGACTTATGACTCATCCATGTTACTCGGACTCAGGCTGCAACAGCTGAAAGCTTTTTTGCTGCCATACGTCAAAAGTTGGTCCCTCACGTGCTAATAGAATAATATTAGGTAATCACGCTGCCAGACAGTGAATTTGAACATTTCATTGTACTCTCATAAGGCATTGCGGCATTTAAATAGACAAATGCTCAATCTGTTAAGTCCAAAAGATTTCTGAGTTGAGCAGTTGCAGCCGTGCTGTCTAGATTCGAACACTAAAACTCTATTTTATCCGTTCAATTTAAGCCGGATTTCAAAATATCTACATAAATGAAATAGTCATTTCGTTACTGTAATCTTAATTTTATTCGGTAGAGATCTGAAAACAAACAACACATAACGACACCGCAGAAGCAAAATCCGTTGTTGTTTTATAAGTGGTCTTAAAAAAATTCTATATACTGTTAAGACCAATTTTATTTCGATTTCACACTGGTTTGTTGTTGTGTTTTCATGTTAAGACAATCAATTTGCATACTTGTATGTTTGAATACATTGGAATATTACGTTAATCAAGAAAGCAAACTAAATCGAACCAACCCATATTCTGTAAAAATGGAAGTGCACGGCGAAATCAGAGTTTTGTCAAATATAATTCCATCCATTAACAACAATATGGAGGATAACAAGAATATCGATTCTAAGGATGAAGAAGAGAAGTAAATCTGATTAATATATTGATATACTAATCTGACAATTTCATTTCGTATGCGGTTAATTTGAGCCATAAAACTGTAACAGAATGGTATAATGGTCAGAACCAACATCAGTTCCCGAATAATATGACTGAAGACTGATCCAGCACAAGTCATAAGTCAGAACCCATTGTTTAAATGTCACCAATACAATGATATAATCTCAGTCTCAATATCAGCGCTTTCGGATATGATAGTGAACTGTAATTAGGGATGCCGAGTATGCTCGGTAAATCGTCGTCGAAAAATTCGGCGATTACCCCGGAAACGAAGGTTCCCATCTTCGGTATTCCTAATCTGAATTATCAATAACTATTTAAAAAAGGGTAAAACCAGGTAAAACAGATGTTATTTGCAGGTCAATCGCAGCTAGTAAAGAGTTTTCCTGTTCTGTTTCGCTGTGCGGGGTTCAATTCCTCGGATCTGCACTGACTGCGGTTACGGAGTGGTTTAATAACTAGTACTTAGAAAAACATGCCGAGGTGTTTAAGTTTAACCATGCTATATACGGTTAATACCGGTTAACCAATGAATATATTTTTTAACACTTTTATTTTTATTCGTGTATTTTCCATTATAGGTGTCCAAGTTGGCTGAAATGGCGTCCAACGTCTAAGGCAGAGCTACGAGAGTGTGAAGAAAAGATATTATCCTGTAAGCTAACAATATTCCATTCAATTACCTTAATGGACAATTGTATCAACTAAATAATCTATAATCTTATTAATTCTGATTAGATGTCAGTATTCCCCACGAAGGATTTTTCGTAAACGTTGGACCCGTGGTCGGTAAAAAAGACAACAGGATATGGACCGTGTGTTTCAACAAAGAGTCTACGAATACCCCATTGGTTCTTGTTCACGGGATGGGTGCTGGTAGTGCACTTTGGGTCCTAAATTTTGAGGAACTTGCTCGAGATCGACCAGTTTATGCGATTGATATTCTAGGTGACCACGATAAACGTTTAGCGAAGCTCTATCTTTAATAGGTTTCTGAAGGCAACTAGCTAATTCTATCAAAACTTCAGGGTTTGGACGAAGTTCGAGGCCACATTTTAGTTCAGATGCGAAGGAGGCTGAAATTCAACTAGTTTCATCCATCGAAGCATGGCGAGAAAAATTGAAATTAGATAAATTCGTTCTGGTTGGTCATAGTCTCGGTGGATACCTTGTCACATCCTATGCTCTCAAATATCCTGATCCGTAAGTTGAAGCATTGTTATAAGAACACATCATTAGGGTGTCAGAAATTAATGGCCATCTAAATTTTCTAGAGTTTCACATTTGATTTTGGCCGACCCTTGGGGTTTTAAGGACAAACCAACGGATTTGAGTCAGATTCGGCCAATTCCAAATTATGTCAAAGTATTAATCAAGGTCCTTGAGCCTCTCAATCCTCTATGGGCCATTCGGGCAGCTGGGCCTATGGGTATGGTCGCATTTATTTTAGAAAAACAAGCAATGATGATTCACAAATTCACAAAATCGAAGTATTTGTTAACTAATTTTTTTTTCGTTATTGTTTTAGGACCCGGATTAATTCAACGTTTCCGGTCAGACATTATCCGTAAGTATGAAGAATTAATGGAGGAAGAGTCCCACTACGTAGCAGGGTATTTATACCACAGCAATGCACAGGATCCTTCGTAAGTTTCGTATGTCGCTGATTGAACCAAGGCATATTTTTATTTTGTGAAATGAGATTAATTGATTGTTACCATTTCCTGGAAAACTTTTAGTGGAGAATCGGCGTTTCATGCGATGATGGAAACGTTCGGATGGGCTAAGAATCCTATGCACTACAGGATTGCGGACTTGGACAATGTACCCCTTACACTTCTATATGGTGGTAGTTCATGGGTGGACCACTTTCCTTCTGCCAAAATCATCGAAATGATGCCCGACGCTGATGTGACGGCATTTGTAAGTCGAGAACGTACTTTCGAAAATCTTTCAAAAATATCAGGAAATAGATACATAATCTTCAGAAACCTGATATGATATGACGTAAAGATTCTTCTATCAAACTGTACCCGTTTAATTAAAATAAAATATTAGACTGATAGTTTTCTGTTTAAACTCGAGGTGATTGAAGGGGCCGGACACCACATTTACGCCGATGGAAAAGATGAGTTCAATGAAATCGTTCTAGACGTCTGCAGTGGAGTTGACGCGAAGAACGTCGGCGTGACCTCTCTCTAACGAAATAATCTAAACCATTCAACTCGAGCTGCATTAATTATTCCTAACGTCTTCTAAGCGGACATGCCTTCGATTAATAGTTTAGGGTCGTAATAATTTAGACAAAATCACAAAAAGATATATTTGAAGTAAATATCCGCTACGGTTGGCGTAATTTCAAATGTCTGCCAACATTTTAAAATGATGAAGTAGAAAAAGTTGTAAAATTTTACTGTTTTTCTTGAAAGGTCATAGCCACATAGAAGGAGGTGTTAAAATGGATTATTATTCTGTTTTTAATTTGTATATATATTTAATTATTATCGTTATTATTATATTTTTAATCACAACTCGTATTTCGTATGACTAGCAAGTCATTTGGGATGTCATAGGAAAATGAATAAATTCTAACTCGTGAAGAATACCAATTGTTGAGACAAAATTTCTTATTGATGCTTACGATAAGATCATATTGGATCATACACATTTTGATTTTGAACTAACATATTAATGAACAGTTAAAGGGTAAACTTTTTTTTTGTAATCACATTACTCGTTCCTCAATCTCAATGCAAGACTACAGTTTGCTTCTACAGTGCGGTGCGGTGAGCTGTTAGAGTCAGAATTAACTATGAACGAGATTTGTGTCATGGATTGTTGTGAAGAAACCGGTCATCAGCGTAGATGAGTCTTGCGCACTGTTTACATGCTGAGTCTATATCCGGATATTGGTAAGTATATCCGGTCTCTAATGTCTTTTTAGGAATTACTTTCTGTCCCTCTGTCATGATTTTAGCCCTTTCAGAACTAAAAGCAAAATCGAGAACAAAACTAGGCATGGGAATAAGGGCAGGGCGCCACATAGCTCTCCCAAGTGCTTTCGCAAATTCTTTGTTTGTGATGACTTGGGGTGACACGGCATTCAAAACTCCAGACACTGAAGGTTTCTCCAGAGCATGAATAATCAAACCAACGATGTCACTGACGTGAATCCATGGGAAATATTGTGACCCGGAACCAACAGGTCCACCAAGTCCAAGGTAGAAAGGGTAGTACATTTGATTAACAACACCGCCTTCACGTCCAAGAACAACCCCTGTGGAACAAATCAAAGTAAGGTTCATTAACGCTGAAATTTCGCTAAATATAGAGACTATTGATCTATCGTCAGGAAGGACACTGCAGAGACCTACGACAAAAAGTAGGCCGTTGGATTTGGCTGCACTGTTGACATTTTATATTCATTCACTTCCTGAAAAACTTTTGTGAACGCCATACCGCGAAATGGACGAAATACAACTTGGGACATCATGAATGCGTCGTAGATCCCTATGACCTCACAAAGTACATTTTTCTATGCCAAACGGCCAAACTCGTCGGAGTAGAACCGTCACCAAATTTTCACCGAGATCAACGTATCAACGTAGGAACGTATCAAACATGCAACCAATCCAACGGCCGTTGCTTCTTTATTACGGAGTGAATATTTGGCCAGATATGACAGATAATAGTGTTTATTAAGAAATCCCGGCACGATTTGCTATTGGCAACTTTTCTTCAACTCACCAGATCTAAGAATGACGGATCGGGTATCTTTCGCTTTAGCCGCACTCTCCCAATCAGTAACCAATTCAGATAGAAAGTCAAAGTCTCCTCCAGGGCTATCCTCCGTATATTCCACTTGTGGATCTGGCTTATAATAACCTGCGTATATTGACAAAATGTTTTTATAAATAAATGTAAGAAAGACTTTTCGAAAGTTAAAATGAAACTCACCAACTCCGGACATTGAGATAAAAACGCTTGGTTTTGAGTCTTTCTGTGCTTTCTCAATGGCGCTGGTCAACATTCTAGTTGTATAGACTCTGCTGGAATAAACATTTTGTTTAAAACCAGCGGTCCACCTTCGTGTCATGTCGAAAATATTTTGACCGGCCAAGTTTATCACAGCAGAACAATCTGCTGGAATTCCTTTGCTCTCAATCTCCCCCTGGAATGAAATAAAATGAAGACAAAAATTTAAAACAAATTGAAATAAAATAATTAATTTTAAATATAAATTAGAAAAGTTAATTGTACCCATGTTGTGTGGGACGGTCCGGGTTTCCTGGAAATCACGGTCACGCTGTAGCCCTTGGACTTTAGCGTCCCCGCTAGCGCTTGTCCAATAAAACCTGTACCACCTCCTGTGAAAATTTACCAAAAATGTAAATTATGGGTTAACAATTCACATAATTCAGTATCACTTCTTTTGCAAAATCATAGAATATATATTTAAAAAATTAGATTATTCCAAAAATAATTAAGTACTGTGCGAATTCTTCAAAGAATTTTGAATAGTTTGTAATAATTCTTAGGTTGTTCCAAAAGTAATAAGTCAAATGATAATTTACTTAAGCTAAATTAGTAATTTATTACCTATGAGAACCCTTGGAGGAAGTTTCGACATACTGGTGTTCTTGGACCGATGGTATCAATATGGGATGAGAAAATTATTCCACTGCTTAGAAATTACCAGCAAAACTGTTGAAATCGTGTTTGCGATCGGCAATCATATGGATCAATCGGACAATTTTTAATTCACCGAAGTTCTTATTTAGTTTTAAGATTAGATTCAAATTCGCGCCTTTCACAAGACGAAATTCAATAGACGGAGTTTCCTGTGGGTCAACGTGATACGGATTCAGGTGACCGATAATTCGGACTAGAGACCGATATTGCGTTGTAGGTTCCAAGTATCCCGTAGTATAGTGGTACAGGCAGCCCCTAATCATTGCACTATGTGGAGAATTTGATCCTACAGCTACGGACAGACATGCCTGGACAGAGAGGATTTCATTCGCTATACCTTCCGATGAATGTCGAATTCTTTAGATGAGAAGCTATTCGATCTACGAATTCGGTTCAATGTCGGATCAGAAACATTTAATGTTGTCAATGTTTCTAACGATGACATACGACAGAAGCAGATTTTTCAAGGACTAACTTGACCGGATTTTATGGAGAAATTATCCGTCTCGATATCGATTACATTATAATAATTAAGTAACATAAAAGCGTACAATTTTCTAGTTTTTTCAATTTTTAATAGAAAGCCTTCATCCACGCTTGACTGCAGATTTGCGTAATATACCGATGAAGACCATATCACATCACATGAGAATTTCAAGGCCACAAATTGACTGCAAGAATTAATAACGAATTTATTGTAGTTCATAAAATTTTGTTCGCAACAAATGTATATGGACGAATACATAAGTAAACAGCGACACAATAAAATAAACAATGGTGACCTGCTACAGATAGGTCACGGAAGATTTACACGAAATGGGAGGATATCAATGTACACGCAAATCCTTCGACGGAACAAATACCCAGATTTAATCAGTCTCTATTTATTAGCTTGATCGTGCACGCTACGATACGATTGACAAATTATCCCAGATTTCGATGGTTTGAAAATATCACGGACTCCACATATCCCACTTGGCGAGGCTAATTAGTGAAGAATATTTTCTGTTGGGTTTTCTGCAAAAACACGTCATCACTCATTTAGCTAACGATTTTGTTCCGTGAAATCTTAATTCAGGACTCAAGACAATGAGTTGTGATAAAACATTTTCACAATGTTTTGTTTATTGTCTGGTATTCTTGATTGGGTCAAATAATTGTGAAACTGCAAAGAAGCCAGTGATAGCGGTTCGAACAGCACATAGCTGGGATTACAGCCAAACGACCAATGAGAGTTTCATACATCATAATGACACCATGGTAGTTGTTCCGTCCAGTGCTAAGATGTGCACGATGAGTTGTACGGCAAATTATCCGGTCACGTGGGTTATCCATGATCAGGTACAGCGTAATGAAAAACATCGTAATAGAGATAATATGCTTTAGAGAATGGCGTTCTCAATTGTAAGGTCTTAAATAATGTGTGGGCGATCCCTCTATCGGAAACCCCTGTCAATCAAAAGTGGTATCCCCGCCGGTTCTATTTGTTATTTACCCAATCTTCCATATAGCGAACCAATTTTCAAAGGAGTTTTCAAGAGGTTTTACTAAGTATCTATTTGGATATCGTGATAAAAATGAATGAATGAATCAATTGATTCTTAAAATATTCCGACAAATATCACTATTATAATATTAATCGGACATATCAGTACTTTGCTTTGTCCTGTGATAGTCTCGAGCCTCAGATGCATGGTCACTGGGACTTCGATCAAAACGAGTGGCAACCAACATTTTCGATGCGACAACATTCACATACTCGGCGGAGCTCAATTTTTATCCCCACAGTGAAAATCCTTGGACTGGAAACTATACTTGCAAAAGCGTCGTAAAGGAAAATCTTCGAGCGAGCATGTTCTTATTTTTTGAAGGTACTACTCGTATTAACCAACAATTCTAACAGCTTTGATCCTTCAAACACTTTTCTGAAATGAACCTTGACTTTTAAACATATGGACATTTTTGAAAACGATCACTGCGTTATGTAGATTATCGGAAAACTAGCAACCAACAAAATTTTATTATTATATTTATAAGATTATTTATAGAATAATGGTATCTTATATAAAATTATATTTTAATGATTATTAATTATATGTCAGGTACATCCATTTTACTTCACGCGTACAAGAATGTTACGGTTTATGTGGAGGACGGTTTGGCTGTCTTTCCATGTATGGTCTCAAATCTTAAGATCAAGCTACCCACGCTGCAGAGGAGAAATGGCACGGTAAGTAAGGTCAAGGACAAAGTATTATTATTTGTTGTGACTGATTTTGAAGTATTTTTTGTGGCTTCTATCACAGACCTATCGAAATCTTAACTTGGGACCCAATTTATCCTATGACCGAACCAATGGGTTTATACTAAAACATGCTGAGAACCTGACCGGACAGTACAAGTGTGTCGTTGATCAACAGAAGGAATTTATTAATTTTGACGTCAAATATTACGATGGTTAGTTTCTTTTAATTTCTTAGAATAAGGTGGTTCATAACCATTTACCTCCCCCGACTGCTAAACTGGGATTCCCAATGAATTCTCAACAAAACGTACATTTTTAGTCCTAGAGTGACTTAAATGGCTATACATTTGCCTCACAGATTATCAATTTCTAATCGTTTTCTGAATGTGCACATTGACTTTCTTCGACAGAAACATTTGCGCCAGTCAATAAAACTTCGAACGCCTCGTTCACATATTACCCGGACACGAAGATTCTGATGTGTTGCAGTAGTAGTAAACGGTCTCCGAAACTAATCAACTTTAACTGTAATCATCCAAGTCTTTGTGACTTTAAAAGTTTGTTCACAGTTCCAGTAAGTCATTTCACTCACAATTTCAATAGTTAGATTTTAAGAATAATGGTGTTTTTGGAATGTAGCCAACTTATGCGGCGTATAACAAGAGATCAAGGAAGAGTTGCTCAAAACTGAGATTGTATTCATATGGAGGAGGAATTGCTCATTGTCTCGGAGATGGAATTGACATGGTCAAGCGGTATGTATTTCCAATGAGAAATAGATACACATGGATTCCATCAAATGCAAGTCAACCGGCATGTGAGTATAACAGATACTTTTTTATGACAAGGAATTTATGGAAGTCGGTAGTGACCACTTTGCGGTAATCCGTCAGGACCTGGGTTCAATTCGTGATAGACACATTCCTAATTTCTTGTATGACCTTGACGCATGCTACCATTTTTACCCTACTTCATTTTTTGGTGTTGTACTCTTCTTATTGGGATATTAAATATTGGCGTTTCTTTATCAGTTATGCAATGGAATGAAATCGTGGCCACGGAGATGATTCGAATGAATTTCTATTACGAACGGCCAAAAGTTCCGAACAACAATTATTACACCTATAAACGACGTGGAGTACCAATTCCTCCTCAAGGGCCAATGTACGACGGAGAACGGATCATTTTTACGTGTGAACCATCCACATATTATTTTGCAGAAGGACTTCAATGGAGCATAAAATGGAAGAACCAAACTGTTAGTCTAATCAACAGTAAGTTTTGTAGAACATCTCACAGGCTGGAGTCTAAATGTAGTGAAACCTGTATTTGGCGACCACCTTCGGGGGGCAATGATCACATTCGGTCGCGTGGGCCAGCTGTGTCAGCAAAGCACACAAATTCCCACAATATTTTAGGGAATTACAGTAGGCCGTTGGTCGCCCTTTGAAGGTGGTCAGTCGAACAGGTTTTGCTGTATAATATTTAAGATATTGATATTCATGAATTTCACAGGTACATCAGGGAGCTCGAGTGGAGGGAAATATTATTATCATGACGCGTCCAGCTCGACCCTTGTGACCTTACATCTGGACATGCAGTCCATCATTTGCATTGCCCCGGTCTGGAACACAACTGAATATGTCTTCAAACCTTATCCTATCTACGTCAATGGTAAGTACTTAAGTAGTGCAAATATTTATTGCAAAATACTGACAAGGAGTACGTGAAAGTCAGAGCATGCATTCAGGGTCAGGGCTCCCGTCAACGACACGGATTCGAAATTAAATTTTTTCCCTCGATGTTTTCGGAATATTTCGAAAGTAACTGTGACCAAAATTGTATATGTATCTTAAATTACAAGCTTCGAAAGGAGGAAATCTTTGATGTCATGCCAAATCCTCTGAGAAAATTTAAATCTAAATAAAAATCTCTGAAAAGTCTAATCTGTACTAACTCTTTAACACTTTGAAAGCATCTAAACCAACCGTCTTGAGAGGAGAGCAAGTATTGAACGAATCATTGACATGGATCATGAACGACACTAGCCAATCAATCGTTTGTGAAGCAGAGGGAGTCCCTACGCCGGAATTTACTTGGACGAAGTCAACCGGGGATCTTGTACGCTTTACACTAATTACAATTACGAATTACTATTAACCAATCAATTTTTGAACTCTGATCAATTCATGATATAATTAAATAGCATTTGCCCGTTGAAGTGAACAGTGCTAACATCACGAGTGTAGTGAATAATGTGACCCACGTGATTACCGAAACCCTTGTAGTTCACCGGGTCTCTTATGACACGGCCGGGATCTACACTTGTAAAGCTTCAAACCCTGGAACATCAATGTCACGTGTAATTACAATCACTGTTGAAGGTACTAACAAAGATTATACTGGACAAGAATTCAGACTTCTAAGGTTTTTTAATTTTCACTATGATTTTCTAGAACCCGCATCTTGGAAGAAATCTGCGGCTATCACTGTCGGAATCATACTATTTCTGGCCCTAGGCGCCGGACTAGGACTTCTTTATTTCAAATTGAGAGTGGACAAAAAAGTTGTAAAACAATTGACCAACGCTGTTGGATTCGCGAAAGATTCGAATGAAGAAGGAATTGCTTCAGACGTGGACAACTCTCGATATGATACTCCAAAAATTCATTCAAATTTGCTGATTTAATTTACTCACTACAATTTATCTACATTGGTTCAGAAGTTGTAATTTTCAAAAATTATTTACCAGATTGGCGTACAAATTAAAGGAGAAACATTTATCTTAATGTAGTAGAACATTCTTAATTCCGCCTGGAAGGGTCAAAGTGCCTAGTTTTAAAGATAGAATCATTCATTTCGTATTACGGAGAATCTTCTGAGCATTGGGCCACGAGATTTTCATTTAACAGAAATATTTTAATGGGATCCTCCTGATCACCCCGATATTAATTAATTTAATGCAGTCAAAGTCGTTTGGATTATAAGAGAACTCATGTACGTCTGTCATCTCGGGAAACTAAATAATCATGGTGACCATGCAATTTGGACGACCAATGAATTAAAGCTTAAAAGAAGTGCGTCAAGTTTGTGTCATTCATACAAATGATTGAATAGTTGTAGAGATGCTCTGATTTATTACAATGATTTCGTGTTAATCATACACCTTATTAGCTAAGAATTTGAAGGACATGCCTTGTGCCTATGCCGGTTCCAGGTTTCGTGTGAGCATTATTGTTGTGAAAACAAAACTAATGACGTCCGCGCCAATTTAGAGGACACACCATGCATTGGGTTTTGCGTTATAACAAATTGACAACAGAACGGATGGAAAGGAGTTTCGGTCACGATAATCTGTTGTTCAGTCATCCCATTGTAAAATGTCTTGGTCTGTCTATTTGTTGAAACATGCTATTTTTTTATTGAAGTAAAAAATAAAGTAAATTGAATCTAGTATATTCAGATTCAGACCAGTGTAGACATTCTTGACCAGTCGTGTCATTGAGTTTCGTATCTATTTAGTTACAAGACCCAAATTTTTTGAAATGCTTCCATTATTAATTATATATACTTCCAATGTATTAAATCAATTTCCGGTGATAAGTGTCACCAGTTGGTCGAGTAGTGACACCTATAATTTCGATTCATCTTCGCCACTTCCAGCGACATTCTCAAATGACACTACCCTTGTCATTCCTTCTACAGTCGGGGGAATCGTTCTAACTTGTAATGCGTCGTATCCAATTGAGTGGGACATTCATCATGAACAGGTCAGTACTTGAGACATCGGTCAGGTTTCCATAATTGGCTGACGTAAATTCCATGCAAATTGACTGGGCTTTCGGCTCAATGCCCTATTGATGACCAAATGACCTCGTTGTTATGAACAGATCAACCGCAACATCAAAGTAGACAATGGCTTCCCATGGATTTTATAAACCATTATTCTTTCTGAACTGATAACTTTTGGTCAACATTACTGTTTTATACATTGTATCCGAATAGAAACTGAACACCTGTCCAAAAAAGTGAACGGGGACATATTCTATTCACCCTATGGACTTCCCAGATCTTCATAACTTCTGCCAGGATGGTCGGATTGAGCTAAATTTTACACATTCGGATTCCTCATAACACTTTAGAAACACAGAATGCCTAAATGTTGAATTCGAGTGCTCCTAGGGTCAAACACACGAATGAGTTAATCCTTTCTTTCACTTTTTTCGAGAAGTCTCTTCTTCGTATAAACCATACATTTGATTCCATATGACATACATAATACTATGCAACTGATGGCCCATTCTGGTCATTATCATCATTAACATTTCTTAAAACAACACTGTTGAGACTCATGTCTACCATTATTTTTATGAATCCCTTCTTTTAGTTGCAAACAAAAGGAAATCAAAGGTCTCGAACAAGGAGTCTAATTTCCACAACTAGAAAGTCTGATGACATTTTCAAACCAGCAACTTTTCAATATTTGAGTGAATTGACGATCATGGGAGACTCGACCAGCTTGACTGGAAATTACACATGCCGGAGTGCTGAAGAAGACCAGGCACTACTTGCGTCTAATATTTATGTATTCTGGGAAGGTAATTTTGAATACAAAAAGTTGAGAAGATATTAGACTAATGAATAAAAACATTATTTTTCAAAATCACAATTACTTATAAAGGAACATCTCCGCCCTTCTTGATATACGCCGGGGAGAATCGCTCCATGTCTCTCGACAATAGCGCTGACATGCTCGTCTTACCGTGCAAAATATCCAGACCGGACATTCTTGTTACTGTCCATAAATTCGTGGAACATGTACGAAATCATAATACATACAAATTGTTGCAAACTTCTCAAACAATTATTTCTGATAAATACATATAATTACTGCAACCGCGAGAAATACTTGGAAATTAATATTTTAATTTTTTCAATTATTCACAGGATTGGGTCAAGATTAATGAAACTACGTTTGAGCCAGCGATTGGCTTCACTCTGACCAACCATACTCCTAATGCGACTTTGTATGGACAATACAAATGCGTAGCAAATCAAGCACCTGACAAGGATTTTCTTTTTATCCACGTTGTCCCCACAGACCCCTGTGAATACCTAAATTAAAATATATTTATGCTTTAATAATTACTACTTACCAGGGGAATACTCTCGGGTTTTGAACAAATGTGTTTCACAATGGCGGTTATATTGATAAATCGTGTGTACTTTGCCGGAAGATTATGTACTAATGTTTTTCTTCACTTTTTAGTCCAGAAGCCGTTCATATTCAATAACACTATACGCTACCCTGCCAATTTCAACTACATCAGCACAAACACGACTCGCCAGTTTAAATGTTGTTCCAAAAATGAGAATAGTCCACCGAAATTGATGCATTTATACTGTGATCATCCCATCACATGTAAACTAAAAAAGAATGCTCTGGCAGAGGTAAATATCCAACTGTTTAAAAAATAATTTCCTTAATAATTTCCATGTTTTAAAAGAAATTAACAACTGGTAATGGAATTTGTCAGATTGAGAATAATGGGAAAAGAACTGATGACGGAAGATGTTCAACGTTTACTCTGATGATACAAACATCTGGCGTTCTACGCTGTTTGGGTGATGGGATTGACATCGTCCGAGAATATTTCTTTCCGATGGGTTTCCAATATGGATTCAACACATATCGTCGACGGTCACGTCCACAAAACATCTCTAATCCATGTAACCACACTATTAAAATCTGATTCAAGTTTTGGTTTCTAAACTCGGTTTTGAAAATCTAGATTACTCCTGGCAGGAAGCAGACCCCGATAAAATGCTTGCATTAGGCATGCGCGAGGGTCCAATATATGTTGGTCAAAACATATACATTAATTGCCAAATCTCAAAATACTACTTTTCTCGAGGGGGAAGATGGATGATCACCTATAAAAATAAAACAAATCAATTACTGCCCGGTAAAATAGCGGAGACTTGCATGGAATTACTTTACATTTCTGTACCTTAAGGTCTTACATTTATTTTATGGTTAGAGGTCATTAAGAATGTCACAACTACCATTACCGGTCGACGATCAATTTATCGGCAATTGTTTCGACGAAACATTATCAGCGTTGTCATTGCCCCAGAAGCTGAAATGGAGTCGATCACGTGTTTCGCACCGGTTTGGAATACTACAGAGTGGGAAAAAAAGGCTTTGCCGTTGACCGTTCAAGGTATAATCCAAAACAAATTAATAATCTATTTATATATGAAATAAACAGCATAATTATTAATTTTTGTTTTTCTAGTGCCTGTATCTCCAACAATAGAGGGCGCTGGTGTGGAAATTGTAGAATGGTACCTGAATGACACTGATAAGCAACTGAGCTGTCAATCCTTTGGAAAACCATCCCCGACTTACATTCGTTGGCTAAAAGACAACCAAGTATACGGAACATGCGCTATAAAGATTATTTTTCTGAAATCTAGATGTTCACCATCATTGATTTGTATTTCAGACGGTACCATATTCGAGGGCGACGACAGTGAACGGAACGTCCATTTTCAAAATCCCAAGGGTATCTTATGAAAATCATGGGATTTATATTTGCTCAACAAGCACATTTGCAGGGAACGCCACAAAGACATTTCGGGTCACTGTGTCTGGTAAGTATTGGATTATCCATTGAAAGAGTAGACAAATGACAGTTTTCCTATGACAAAGTATTGAGATGGCGTCATGTATAGCCGTCGCCATCACGTAACATGCTTGAATGAAATCGGCAAGCACCCTTCCAATTATAATTTTTTTCATAAAATAACTATTTTGCTTATTTATTAGAACGGACAAGTTCTGGAACAATCGTGGTAATTGTCCTGTCAATAATTGGACTTCTTGGTGTATTGACTTTGGTCGCTGTGTTGGTCATAAGACTCAGAACTCAGAAAACGACAATTCGTCATTTAGCAACGGCTGTGTTTAAGGACTTGGACAATCCGAATCCGAATCATCAAACTATTGCTACCGAAAATATCTACACGACCAGCCAGGACATTCACATTCAGGCAATCAATAATGCAATTCTTACAAATGGGACCAGTAACGGTGATCCACAAAGAGCTTCACCAACCGAAACTTCAAATTATCAAAAGCTTTAAAGATTACTGCTCCTGTTCTTTTGTGTATTTTGTGTCTCGAGAAAAATTATTGAATAATTCAATAATTGTAACTTGTAACTAATTAATGTCTGTCCAAAAATAATAGAGTCTTCTGACCGACAAATTGACACTCATAAGGTTGTCATGCGAATTTGCAGAGAAATAGGGAATGGGGTGTTCCCTCTATCGTAATTTTTGTTTAATAATGGGCACTCGGTGGGTAGAAATTTAAATATTTTGCAACACCCGAGGTCAATGAACCGAAATGTTACTACCAACAACTTGTTATTTTTGTGACGTCAGAAGACTCTATTATTTTTGGACAGACTTAGTAACTAGCCCAAAATTCCTTGACAACCTTCCTTCCTAGAGAGGAGAAGTCAAACAATCTTGAACTAACCGAAATGTCGCAGTCATATTCTTAATAGGGGTTCCAGATTTTCAGAGAACTGAAAATATTTTTTTTTTCCAAGATTCTAGTGCTTGCCATAATCGTGATGTTAATTTTGAGAGCAAAAAAAGAGGATATCTGGAAACCACTCTACTTTAAGGTCTTAAAAGTTTGAAAATCATGTCGCCGAATTGTAGAAAAGTGTGTGAATAAATTTGAATGGAGTAACGTTCGTTCGAATCTTTTTATTATTACTATTTATTACGGTTAACGCAATCCTAATACACTGGGGTGAGTAAATGGTCCGCATGAAATGGGTGTTCGGCCACTAAAGGTTAACATGTGTCCGGGAAGACAGGTTTTAGGTCGTATACAAGGTAAGCTTTATTCGTATTTTGCTTCTGGATGAACGGTATCTGACATTAATATGACCTCGACATTATCTCATGTCATTTTAAACCGGTTATATGTCGAACCACCTGTATCAGGCGATCGCTATTTCTCCGACCCCGTCGGTTATATAGGACAGTCACTTGCAGTATATCACACATCGGACAGTGTCTGGCTGGCAAGAAAACAGTGGTTTTGCGTCACCATACCTGGTGAATCGATACCACCTGTACTAGCAGACCAGTTTTGGTCATCCGACTCCGGTCTCCTGTGACAGGTCGTTGTGTATCTTGACTTAGCACAGAAATATTGATGATGAATTCAAGAATTTTGGGACTCATAGAATTGTCGACATCGAGGACATGTTCAGAGTGCGGGAATTTACCCCAAAGTTTGAAATATTGGTCTGCAAAATAAAATTCTGTAGATAATTGTGGTTGAAATTTGGGAATATTAGGGAATTTTATTTATTGGGGGTGATATTTGACCTCAGCTGACCTAGTGACCATCATCAGTTCAACCATGGGGCCGGGACTCATGTCTAGAGGAACATGTAAGTCAAAGTTAATTTTTTCTAATGCATTTTAGACGACTCCGCCGGTATTACTACTGGGAATGAAATAAGTTATAATAAAGTAAATAATTTTTGAAAGTTCAATTCTCTCCGTCCGTTATAGCATAATCTTTGTGGCTTTATTATGGTAGGGGTTCGATTTCTCTGGCAGACAAGATTTTATGATCGCCCCAATTGTTTTTCTCCACTATTTCTTGCTTTGGCCCGACATGACATAATTTGAACATGATAATATTTACAAAATTTAAATTAAATTTGATTTGATTTGATTTATTTCAGGTTTGAGTGTGAGTGTGCTGAGTCGCAGAGCTGTTGCTGTTCAAGTCAGTGAAGTTCCTCGGGCCGGTGTCAAAAATTGGACTATACCAAATATGTTCACGGGTGAGACATTGTACTTCCCGGTTTATGTTTTATAAAACATTTGTTTTATCATTTTATTAACAAATTGTCTGAAGTTGCTGATTTAGAAGAACATGTTATTTTTTTTATTGAAGTCATGGATTTATATAAAATATTTGTACAAATCAAATTCAAATGTCTTGTGTTAAATCTAATTTTTCGCCACGGTACTATATAACTTGCATGTTGATAATTGCAGATGTGGAATTTCCGGAGAGAGCCAAACTGAAATTCGTGGAAAAGGTCCCAATTTACCCGAGCGGTTTACGTCCACCAAAAATGCAAAAGAGCCTCATTTTGATGAGAGGACCAGAGTTGATTCACAACAAATTTATTCACAAGCAATATGGAATTGTGGTAATTCCTACTCGTAGATAGATACCGTATTTATTACCTCGCTCTTTCTTGAAAAAAACTTGGATCGACTAATTAAAAATTACACTTATATTTTTAATTGATTCAGTCTATGGGGCCTGGGAGACTTCGCTACGGACATTTCGAAATGATGCGTTTAACAATCGGTCGATTAATGGACACGTCAAGAATGTTTGCCATTTGGAGGATTGACCCACCTTGGCAGCCAATTACTAAGAAAGTAAGCCAGAAAAAAGATATGATATTCAAGTTTTGCTAGGTGATGTAGCTCTGCTTTAGTTAATTAACTCTCATGAACTTTTTTTTTTGGTTTTCAGGGTCAAGGAAAACGAATGGGTGGTGGGAAAGGGTCAATTGACCACTACATCACACCTATTAAACATGGTCGAGTCATTTTAGAAATGGGCGGTTCAATCGAGTTTGCAGAAATCAAACCTATTTTTAAACAAGTCTTAGACCGACTTCCATTCCCAGCCGTCGGTGTGACTAATGATGAATTAGAACAGATGGCGGTGAATAAAAAAGTTAAAGAAGAAAGTAATACGAACCCATATACGTTCAAGTACGTAATCAAGAATAATATGGGCTGTGTTCAGAGATGGATATCTCCTTATGATCGTAGATGGTTTGGTGAGCACAGGTAGATAATTGAGTCACACTACATCATTTTTAGCAAACGTATGCCTTGTTACCACTTCCAGGCTACATCTAGAAAACATAAGTCATATTGCCCTCTCCAAATCAATCTTAAATATTTATTTGTGTTGTGAACTCGTTTCTACTCTGAAATAAAGGGACAAAGTTTTGTCTGAAATGTTGTACAAATCGACTCGATCTCTTCATTCATAACTCAATCAGCCATTATTGAGAGTGAAATTGCATTTATCGTGTCGCCCGGACAGACCACTTGAGCGTTTTCGTAAAATATAATACTGGTACGGTAAGATTTGACATATTTCTTGTAGATTGGATCGAATATTTTGAAACATGCTTCGATCGGGTATATTCTTCATTTTGAGGTTTGTCTTCAATTTCAGGGCTCCTCGAATTGTAAAACTAAATCTTCGTTTGAGTACTAAATGCAAGACTATTTTTTACTTTGTGTAAAATTAAATTGAGTCCACTGGCCCAGGTCAACATTGATAGGGTTTTTATTCAAGTCAATTCATTCGTCATTACAATATGGAATGATGGCACTCCATTTGATTTTCTGACACTTCACTTGAAAATTTTATGTATGCTAAAAGATGACATCATTCTGACAGTACAATTTATAAGTAGCAATTGCAAACTTCGCCACAATCCCAGCGTTAACATCATCATCAGTATCAATCAATTTTAGGTAGTGTAGTTTATTTAAAATCTGCTCAAGCTAAACCCAATCCGTCTACAATAATTATTTCATTTAGTCAGCAAGACTTGAACTGAACCATGCACGCATGCCTCTGCTCGCAAGCGCAACCTAATCAGGAACATTCCCTCAAAAAAACTTCCCTTTCCACAATTTAATTCTAAAATCCTTATAGACTTTATATTTGTTTATTTAACGTCTACATTTTTTTTGCTAAGTGTCATAATTACCTAAATTTAATAACATGTTTTAATGTTAATCCAGTTCATCCATTAATTTATTTTCCCTACTTTTGTCCGGCTCAAAATCACTGGAGCTGGAATCACTAGAAACCTCAAAATAGTTAAACGATTGGATTTCCCTGACTCGTACAAAAAAGTTCAGATCTCTTATAAACTTAAAATATTTTAGGATTTTATGAGAAATTAAATGCATTTTGTTACGCACGCGAAAACATTAATTATTACCTTGTAAATAGAGTAAGAATGCTGGAGATTAAATAATGAATGATTGCCTAGATCGTCATAATTTCTAAAATATTTTTTGGGAGTCACACTCACAGGTCCCGTCCCAGAAAAGTTTATGGCGACAGGAGTGCCCTTTTTATTTATGTTATGGACAATGACTAGAAGACAAGGACTGGAACAATGCAGTGCAAACAACAACAATTGTGTTATCCCAAAAGGATAGGATGAGATTTTTGTGAGGTGGGGATTTATATAATAATTAAAATACACATGGCGTCGCCCGACATTTTGTATAATAAGTCTCCAAGCATGCGCAGGAGAATACCCGAAAAGGACACCGCAGGAATCCAACTAGGAAGTTACCCCTTTGTGATTCGGGTCAAATTATTAACAAGTTTCATCAGTTCATGGTTGTGAAAAGTTAACATGGGTTTGATGGGGAAAGTCACCATTTGACCTTTGAGCCGAGCTCAAGGATTTCAGGTCAAACTGTACCCTCCCCAATGAGAATATATTTTTTGCCGCCATCTTTATAGCGATTTTAGATCGATTCGCACAGTGGGGAGACTTTTCCTATGGGATTACAGCGTGATTTTTACATTTCGATACATAAAATCATGGGCAGAGATTGAAGTTGTGACAAAAAATGAAGGCAGTCTCCACCAACCAACCACACCAGTCTATAATTATTTAGTAATGTCCATGTTAATTATTTTGACGCTTGTGTCGTGCCGTGGATAAGTTTACACAATACTTACACCTAGAATCCACATATAAATTAACTTACTTAAGGTTAAAACAATGAGAGGAGAGAAGTTAGTTTGTAATGGTGCATCAAAAAAATACAGTTTCAGTGCAATATTGTGATGAAGAGATATGAAGTTTTGGAATATCTATTATAACTACAATATCCTTGACATTTGACCTTGACCTATGACGGCCGAATTGATTAATTTAGGATACACGGTGCTGACGGCACGACACAGGACTAAACTATACATATTTTAATTTCCAAATTATGTTTATACTCCACAAGTACACAGATTAATAGCCTCTAATATTTACAAATATTAACAGGTCCTGAGAGTCCAAACAGTTGTTTCTTAAAAGATAATTTAATCTTAGACAAACAAATACTGTGAATCACTTGACGTAAATTCCCATTGTATTTTAAAGCTACAAGTTACGCAATTAATACTCCTTCGCATGACAGGGATTTCCTCCACTGCGTCGTTCGCGTGTGCCTTAATTAAACAATTAATAAATTATTAACCTACTTTTTACAGGTGATTTATACATCAGCAATCTCACACTCCTTGCCTTTCAACGATAAAATGATTTTTAGCACCTCGTCAGTGCGATTTGTCTTACAGTTTAAGTTATGATCTAGAATACAAAAAGTATGTAAATATTATGATGAGATTATAAGGAAAAAAGAACATAGACTCAAAAATAAAATTTCAAATGCCTCCTAATTCAACGAAACAATTGACAGATGCACTGACGGGGGCGGCGCTCTATTGGATTGCATCCACGTATTCATGTCAATCTCTATTTTGACTATTTAGACACATAAACTACGTCTATACACACAATATCTACAATAAACGTTGTCATGTATAGTATGCAATGGACTTTTTTCACAACCATTAATCAAAGTCAATTTAATATATTCAGTAATTTTTGTTGGCCCAGAATAAATTTTCTGTTTTCAAAAAAAAAGGAGAAATGAAATGGAGAAACGTTCTTTTATACCTTTCACGCGTTGAGCGGCCATCTTTACGATTGCAATTAATTAGGGGTTAATTTTATTCAAATAATTCGTCGTTGGTAGGTCGCTTTTAAATTTCATGACATATTCCTTAATTTAATCCCAAAATGGTTGTGAATTTCTTTCAGAACTATTTGCCAGTCTGCCTATTGTTCAGTCCTCACCAGTTCCATTCAGGTTTTTACCAATAAATTTGTACCTAATTTGAAATGGTATGTTTCCAGTTATGTACTTCTTTTACTTGCTTCGTTATAAAATATTCAGGTGATGAATCGTTCGGTAATTTGACTCATCATGTCTTGAGTTCAAATACTACATACTACTAGAGAGATAAAGAGAGCAATGCAATGCAAGGGTATGTGAAAATATTTCGACAGTAATAATACTAATTGCAATTCCAACAAAATAGTTAAAGTCTTAGATATCTTCGGACACCGGAAAACGTCAAATTCTGAATCACGCACTGCTCGTGCATGACCGCGCCATCTGTGCTCATTGACATGAATCAGTTTTTAGATAACTTTGTATGATCATACCAGAAACGTTTTAATCAGAATTCGGCTAACCGTAGCTCAATGTCCTCGTCTAATTGCTGATTCCGACAGGTTGTTTATGACAAATAAACCATACTGAGCATTTTTACTGTTATTTTCTCCATTTGATGAAGCCATTCAAGCATTGGCGTAAGTTGGGTTTCGCAAGTGGCTATAAAGATTACTTTCTGAGTCAGTTCTATGGTAGTGCGGCATGCTTTTGAGCATTTAAAATTAAACGGAGTGCATGCAATGTGATTATTCTTGAAACAAAGGAACCGGGGACAAGGGTAAGACAATGGAGCAGAACCCATTAAACGGTTTCTTGTCAGAAAATCTCCATAACTGAGCTTATAATCTTGTTCCATTTTTCCCATTTGACTGACTTTTCCTTTGAGCGTAAAGAAAGTCCCTTATCGTCTTAAACTCAACTTCATCTACTATCTGCACGCAAACAACTCATTCCTATTTTCTGCAGTAGATTTTTATGCCAAATCTGACCAAAATACACATGATTTACGAACAACTCCAATCCATATTCCATGACTTTGTTTCCCAAAATAAAATGAAAGAGGAAATAAAAATAACCAAAAAAAAATATAGCGACAGGTGTGGTAATCAATTACTCTGGTCGTTTTGTGGCCAAACTCGACATTTCCAAAATCTACGGACAATATATGACATGGACACGCTTAAACGCTCTTAGCTATCTTCAACTACTTTTTATATTATAAGTATAGTATACAACAACTTTAACCTATTTTCTTACAATTTATGACACAGTACACAAATATTATGCAATACACGGATGTAGAAATTTACCATTGTTTGGTAAGCACAAAATGTGGCGAAGCAGATCCATTATCCATATTTCATAATATTTTAAAGCGATCAATCGTTTCTTTCAAACACAGTTGGATTCCATAACGAGATTCTGGGTGTTTAGGCTCAAGCTTGGAGCAATATATGTACATAAATAACATTAGAAAGAGGATTAATTAAAAATTTTAATCAATTAGAAGACGAATGAAGGTGGCCACTAAAAAGAGGTGTGGGCGTGACTATCGGTGGGTGTAGGAATGGGGGAATATTCATGCTTCTGTCTCCTTGAGACTATCAAAGTATTCCATGAGTTGATCATAGTCCATGCTCAATTTAACATTTTCAGTATTCCGCGTTTTGACTTTATGATTTTGGCGGGCAGCAGCCCCAGCGGCTGTCAAAGGTTGCATGACCCTCAAGTCATCCTCACTATCTTCTACGTCTTCATCCTCATCTTCTTCGTCAATGAAACACATGGGGTTTCCAACAATGTTGGTCCTCTCATTCCTTCGTGTTGGTGGTTCATATTCCACGAGTGAAGGGTTAGGAAGGTCATCTGGGTCACTCCGCCCACACTTGATGTTATTATTATTGTTGCTGCTGCCGTTTTGGTGATTATTATTATTACTCTTATTATTATTATGACTAAAATGACTGCTCTTTGTACTGGTTCGCGGTGGGGAGGATGTTGGGGTTGGTGAGGACAAATTTCGATGGGGTGGAATCGGTGGTCTGTACTCGGTTGTGTCACCAGACCCATCTTTCCCGCCATGATTTAGTTGTTGTTGTTTTGGATTACTCCCGACACCACCACCACCAGATTTGACTGAGAAAGTTGTCGAATCAATGCTCGGGGCTGGAGAATGTGATTGGAGGAGTTGTTGTTGTTGGTTCTGATTTTGACTCTGAGGTTTAGGTGGACGTGGTGGTGGTGGAGCAAGTAGTCTTGGGGGGTCAAGTCGTCCAAATGGACGTGGGGATGCTGGGAGTGCGACAAGGTTTGATGGAGATGGTGACCCTCCACCAATCCCCGCTGGGGTCAAGGCCAGTGATTGTTGACTAGGGGTTTGCTGGCGTGATGCTTCAAAATTTGGATTGGCAATAATCCGGATTGGTCCGGTCATGTTGTTGCCATTAGCATTTGACTCAAAACTGACGGATTTGCTGGATTGTTTGCTGCTATCAAGTGATGGATGTAAAGCCATGGAGGCTCGTCCAAGCCAAACCCAATCGTGGGCATTTGTCGTCGCCCCAGTCCGGGCACCATGTTCAAATTTGATTCCAAGGCCAAGTGTGTCAGGAGACATCTCGCGTTTCTTAACACGGGATGCGTAGACGACACATGAGGCCACAAAAACCAAAATGGCGACGCTGAATATCCCAAGAAGCACATACATAGCAATCTCAAGGGGTGTGTTGTGTGGAGCAAATGTCCAACCTTTGTCCGGACCAAATCCGACAGGTATTCCTTCAATTCCTTTGTGAGATGGTCTAGATGGTCGACTACTATCATCCTTCAATGGAATTTGTGGAATATCATTTGCATTCCCCAAGGATGACAAATCCTTCTTCATGCTACCATTCTGTTGACTATTCAACAAACGGTCTTTGTTCCCCCGTCGGGGTTGTCTAAACGAGTGTTTCGATGTCCCACTCCCTTGATGACTGTCATTCTGGGTAAACTCGGAGCGGCTGGAACTTGTAGTAAAGTTCACTTCCACGTGGGCAACGGCCATGGCCAATGGAATTGAATTCGGTCGGTGGCATTGGTCGCTCAGTTCCAGCGATACTCTGTACAGAAAAAAAATCGTCTGTTAAATATATATCAGGATTTGGTCAAATCCTAGGCCCCCTGTAATACGATTACGTCTCTACTAAAAAGTACTACTCTAAAAAGTTAAGAATTTTCCAATTCCCCAAGAGGTCAAGGTCATCCTTAAAAACACCAGTGCAGAGAAACCTCTTCAATGCAGTGACCGAAAGCACGAATGCTCGAAGAGTCGGCCCAATATATCTAGACTAGGTGAGAGAGAACACCCTAATATAGCGAAGCGGCTAGGACAACTGACACTTCATTGTTATACTTCAAACGTCAAAATGATTTTTCCCCGCAATTACCGGTTTCGAGAAAAGATTTGAAGAAACTCTCGTGAGATGCGAAATTGGACCGAATGAGGCCAGACGATTTAGAAATAGAGTTTTGGCCTCAGCTGCCTGCAATGCAATGAACGAAGTAAACTTCCTTTACGGTTTACCCCATCTTTCTCTTTTAGAATTTTTTTTTTACGAATTTTTACGAATAGCTCAATCAAACACAAATTTGGAATAGATACCATTCTGAAAAATAAATATGAAAAAAAAACTTTCCCCAAAATTCTGAACTATTCAGATATTTCTTCAAGATTTCAGTACATTAAAGTTAAAGTTGAGCTCCAGGTATTAGAACAACAATTTGCCAAGGCTACGGAAATTACTTATGTATTTCATGGTGGAAACGTAGCACATTTGGCCTGGGGAAGGTACCCTTCATAGAGAAAAGATCCCGTGCATAAAAGCCGTTCGAAGTAATTCGTACGGAGTATTTTCGGAACAGGTTGTTTAACCAGCCACTTTCTCAAAGTAGTGTACGGAAGAAGTTTGGAGAAAACCGGCGGTTTCTTTTGATCTTATTTCTAGGAAGGAAAGCGACGGATGGAACTCCCTTGTGTCGGAATCGACAACAACCTGTCTCTGTTTTCTGCCCTGGCGTGGCTTGAGAAGAAGGAATTTCCCCCGTACTCAGATAAAAGAAAATCGATTGAAGCATTCAAAGCACATTTATAGAAATGTACACATACAAGGCGTCCCAATGGCGATATTATTTGTGTCTACGCAAGAACAACAGGATATATTATTGTTTGAATGTTTGGAGTGGAAAGCACGTTCTTACTTACACGACTCTACCACACCACACCGCACATCCACATGCACAGATACAAGGTATTTTTGGAAAGAAAGCATTTCAGGAATTTAATAATGACTATGAATGTCTACAAAAAAATACAATGCCACATCTCCAATCGTAAACGGATTAATTGAACGAATGTTTCATTAGTGCACCCAAAAATAAGTTCGAAATTGTAATGAAAATATGTGGAATAATCTGTATATTACAAAATCACATTATCCGATTGAAAGAGCAACAAAAAAAATGAACTGACCTCATAATAGGACCTCCGCCCTCACTCACAGCCAAGATTCTTGGGTACTTGGAGTTCTGAATGGTCGGAAGTTCGACAACTGCTCGGTCCAAACTATCCACGGCCAAATCATGGTTCTCTGGGTCTATCTCATCCAACTTAATCCAAGTGTTGTCCGAAAAGCGGAGTTTGATGTCCAACAAAGCTTCCTAGAAAAAATCAGAAAGACAGTTCAATAATGAGTTTCACTGTCTGTGTATGTCTTGACGATTCTGTACATGAGATCCATCTCCTATCCCAGCGATGTATTTCCTAGTTCTCACATGTAGCAATGGCATTCTGAACACAAACACGTCCACGGACAACACACGCACGCTAGAGTAGACGTTAATGTGTTTCTGATTCTGATTCCGAAGGGAAGTATTAGCCCGAGATTTCAGGAAAGGATTCTTCTGAATAATCCTATCTCAAGCACGTTCGTCCCTGAGAGTTTCGCTAATGCTCAAATTTGCTGTCGACGAAAGACTTGTATTCTATGTATCATTTTGGAATCACAGACTTAAAGGAAACCTTAATTTCCCCGAGTTTCTCTACATAATCTACTATTTATTGTCCAATGGAATAGCAATTCTGGCTTTTGTAGTTTTGCTGCTGATACGTTCGTTATTTGTACTTTCTTTATACATGTGGTTAAATTGATACACCTTCTTTTGTTAAATCCTGGTAGTAGTAAGCATCTGTTTCTAATGTTGGAAATCCTAGCATTTTTCATATTCAACTATTCATTTTTATGTTTTAAAAAAATCGATTTTAATCAGAGATCCGTTTTCGTAAGGTTTTCGTTAGTCTGTGTGATAGCATTTCACCGAAGTGACCAGTTGCACCACTTTTGAGCCCAGATTGTGCAATTTTGGTTAAATGTCAAATAATAGACTTTCGTTCCAAAATTCAACCTGTCAGATAAACTATCATTCCTTTCCAAGCTTATTTGACGCATTTTCGCCATTTGTTGCGGAGATATGTAAAATACTCGGTTAAATTATATTCACCTGCGTATAACAGAACCCAGTTGCATTAATTTAATATAGCGATCATACATTGTAGTTCTAGAGATCGGTGATTAATGTTAAAGGTTGCTGGGTTGTCATGCACCTAAAGATCCAACCAAGAAGATTTCAATCTTCTTGGATCCAACATTGGGTTCCGTGTATCTATTCTCTTTATAAATGGTGCACATGTGAATGTAGATAGAAACATAGACATGATATTATTCAAATGCACTCTGGATGAGGATAAGTGACTAGGTTGAGTGTCATAATTCATTACACTAAAAGACCAAGAGAATTTGGATGACTCCGGGTCGTCATCGTTCAAATGACAAAGTGTAATCAAAATAAGTGAAACCGCTTAGGATGAGACCACGACGGGATACATATTTTTTGAAAGCACTTTAATAAGAGAGAATGGAATTGTCTGCTTTTCCTACATATTGGAGTGTCAACCGAAACACAATGAAATAATTCATTCTACCTAATGGACAACTCAACTAAAACATATTCATGGAGATTTTCAACATAATATGTACATGTACGTGGCATGACGTCCTGGGGTTCATCAGTTCCATGTGCGTGTGGGTCGCTCTTAAATCCGAATTACCTTCTGTTCTTCCACCACAGTTCTAACTAAACCCGGAAGCATTTATGATCCCTGTCTGGGATGTAGGAGTACTTCGTGTCAACCCGGGTCAACCCACATCAGAATTTATGAGTACAAAATTATTAAGAATTGATTAAATTAAGCGGATGGGATCAGATGGAGTGCACTCTCCCCGCCTTAAATTGACTGGTTAATCTCAAATCTTCATATCATTTCATATCTTGAATTAAATATGTTATGCATGTCATAGACAACAAGGCTAATCAGGAAAGGGGTCAAATTGTTCATGGAATTTTTATCAGTAGCGTATCAAACGACAAATGCGCCAAAATTGGTCTACAACCAAACTATAGTTTGATTTAACCTGTTGCCTGTGACACTGCGTATCGCATATTACAAATGCGCACAAAAAAATGCCTTTTGGGCAGCAAAACCAGGCCGAAATTTATGGACTAACCCTGACCCCATAATTTCAACCATTTTATGTTGCATGTTGTAGTACAGCTAGTTTCAAATTGAATCAGTGGTTTTGTATAAGGAACAGATTCTAAAGTATCAACTCAATCTGAAATTCGAAACACTGTAGTCTGTATCTATCCATGTACATGTAAATTGGAGAATTCTAGACTTTACATTGAGTTTCATCTTCAAAGCCAAGCCCGAGGCTCCAAAAAATCCTTCTTTCCAATTCCAAGTTCCAACTATATGGAAAGTTCTGGGAATTCTAAAAGTGGTCTCATGACCACTTTTAATCTCAACATGGAGATAGTTCGTCCATGACTCTAATTTCTCAGCGTTACCTGGTATTTGGCTGACAGTTTTGACGTGACAGTCGTCTCTGCCACAAATTCACTGTCCGAGTCCGTGTCCGGAAAAAGTGAGAGTTGAACTCCAGAAATAACGTCCACCTTCATAGAGCTTACAGTCACTTTCTCATTCACGACCCGAATTTCTTCAGAACCGAGCACTCTTCCTGTCACTGGTGACACCACCTGGAAGTTCACAAAAAAATAACCAAAATGAAATCCAACGACCAAAAATAAACCTTAAGCACAACATTGCACACCTCCAAACTACAAGAAAAGAACTGCGTTCGGATTGGACATTATTTAATAAATTATACGTGCTTTTCCTGTACGCAAAACGTACACAGTCCTGATTCAAAGTATGTGTCATGTCCACAAGAACTGTCTACTTTTAACGTGATTTCCGTGAAAAAATTTGGTCGAGTATTATGCGAACCTTGGGAGAAATCTTTTTTAGGTCGTTGATTGTAATTTGATAAAGTTCAGCGGCTAAAGTACTAAATCAATGTCAGAGGTCAGCGATCTTCTTCCAGCAAAATATGAGACAGATAATTTACGATATGACATCGTATTTTTCACACAATCATTGGGTATTTGTAAGGAAATATAAGAAATAATAAAAAAATGTAAACTAAATGGTCATATTATGTGACCAGAATATTGAAGAATATTTATTGCAAAACAAGTGTTAGTGTTTCTTGATGCATTTATTTCAGCTGAATATTAAAAAGTCAGAGTCATTGATCTGAGAATATTACACAATTATGTGTAGTTCGCAGTTGGTTGAATTGATTTGTAGATCACGGAATTTTCGACAGCAGAAAGTAGCAAGATCGGTGGCGGCACGCATACCTGTATGGACAGAACATAATGTCCGTAAATGGATTGAATTGAAAGGTACACTCAAATTCATTTGAACTCAAATAAGCATGACCTTTTATTGATGGTTTGTAAGAAAAGAGGCTGAACTGATGATAAATGGAAAGGACTCTAAATGGACTAATGACTAATGAGATGAGCATGACTGGCAGAATAAACAAAGTCGAGACAAAAACTATAGTAAATAAATACTTGAGAGGTGCGAAGAAAGCCAGGTCTGGGTAGAACAAAAGGATCCATTTAAGGAAGTCCTTTTATATTTCCCTTAATGAATGGTCCTCGTGTCTGAGTAAAAACCAGTCAACTTCTAATTAGCACCTTACGGTTTCCTAGAGTCACTCTAGAGTTGTGAAATTGTGATCCGATCCGTTGTAAAAGAAAACTCGAGGAGTACGCACGAATGAAAATCCCAAAAGCTAATATTTGTTTTAAGAGCGAGCGGAGAAAAATAAACAATTAGTAAATTCAAGATTTGTCAAACACGTTTCAAATTTCGAACAATCGATATCATTATAATTTTTTTTACAAAATATATTGTTTCTTTATAATTGTAATCTCGAGTGGTATATTGCACGCATTGCACACTTTCTCCAAAATTGAAGAGCTTTCCAAAAAATGCTATTATATTGAAAAACACAGGAGGGGAGCACATTTGTTATTTCTAGGAATACAACTCTAGACGGTATCACGGTACAAATTTGTCCTAGTTCTCGTAAGTAAATTTTGTAATATTGTGACGCGAGCAAAAACTGAGGTAGGATGCGGGGACCTAGAAAGAAAAGACAATTTCGTTGCTAATTTTAGCGAACCTTAGAAAATAGTTGAGTTAGTATAGAGAGCTCATTACGCTCTCACAATAGATTACCCGGATCTATGTTTATGCATGTACACGGACGTACATTTTTCTCCAAGAAAAGGAAATCCACTTATTCTCATCTCACGTGTACATGGAAAGAGTAATTTATTTTGAAGAATCTGATTATAGGAATTATACGAGCTTTTCTCTTCTCTCCGTTCCTTGTTAGGAAAAAGGAAGATTTTGTGGAGAAGAATAAACCTTCTTTCCTTTTCTCCTTCTTTTCCGAGTACCCAGAAAAACCGGGATACCGGATAGTTTACACAACACAATAAAAAGAAATGACATGAATGTGATTCTCAACCAACGAACGTCGACTAATAATGCCCAGACAAACAACCACAACTTTTCTCATCTTCTTCATCATCTTCTTCCTTTCTCAGGTAAGTTCTACGTGTTACCGACATTTCCTTCTTTTTCTTCTAATAAAGTACTCATTAATTTATACTCCCTACAAGGCAGGGTCAAAATTTCACATATTTTTCATAAGAAATTAATTGCTACAGTTCTATTTTACATACGAAGGGTACCCCTTCTAGGGTAGTAGAGAAAAACTCCAGACGAGAAAAACGTCTATGAAGAAATGATTAGCTAAACATACTGATTGTCGGTATATGAAGAATTGATTGTAGTAGAAAAATTAAACTGAATTTTATGAATTGCCTCTAACATATGCAGAGGAGCGGTGAAAGCTGGAGAAAGTCGAAGAAAGTTCGTCTCTAAAACTTTTCTTTCCTTCTCAACTCGGGATTAAATGTAAAAAGATGAATTTTCCTTGGAAGTAGCATAAAGAGCATTTGGTTTTAAAAATCAACAGAGGAGCAATAGAATTGTTTTCTCCGTCTCGACTCGAGTATAATCTTCCTTGCTCAAAACAACAAACCAACTCTAATTTTTTTTTCTACTAATCATTCGTGTATATGATCCTATTACATAAATAAGAGCTTTCTACTTCTCCTTTCACCGCTTCGCGACCACCTGGTCCAATTGTTTTGAATTAAAGCTTCAACTTCGATTAATATATCATCATCCCGATGCCATCGTAGCGCCTGGAATTAATATCAGGTAGTTTTGGACTCATTTGGTCCAACGAACCTATTATAATCTGCTTATAGCTTACAAAGGACTGAAAAAATAGTTTTGTTTCATAATATCAAGGGTTTCCACCTAAATTATTAAAAATTAGTAGTAAACAATATGGCGGCTTCTTTCTTCCTCTCTAATGTTAGGTATTTGATCCGTAGGACAGACATGATCTTCATTATTAATAAATCAATAGGACTTTGTTAGTACTGATTATAAGTTTTCAACGACCCAGGCACTGCAACATCGAATTCGATGAAGATTTTGACGCAAATGTGTACATTTTTGAGAACGAGACGACAGGCGCGAAGTCTTTAACGTTAGTTGAAGTTGAAATGGCGATTGGGAATGACAAATTAGGGTCGAATGATGGGAATAGTTCTTACGTTCAAAGTTGTGATCTTTGAGGTTCGTGGCGCGTGCTGCGGCCATGAATTCCCATAGTCATGGAAGTGAAGTGTAATGCAGATCCTTGAAGGAAATGAGTTTGAAGACCCTCATTCTCCTCAGAATTCATCACGGAGAAGAAACAAAGGCCCAAGGGGTCTCCGAGTCTTCATGGATAACAATACGAAAATGTATGTTGAGCTAATGCAATTTCCATATCTCTGACAACTCAAGACTCACTACTCACTACACTACTCACTAGGCTTGAGAACAAATAAATGTACAAGAGGAACTTTGTACGTGAACAACGTTCTTAACAATCTCATTAAATCAGATTAGCAAAAGGCTATGGGAATAGTCCCTACATGAGTTAAGATCATGCAGAAGAGCAAAAACAGATGATATAGGATGTAATCATACAATTCAAAGAAATAGAACACACAGATCATCACGGAGGAATACAAATGTCCGATGTCTAATGTGTGTACAAAATACAAAATAACCCTCATCATACAAACATGAAATTGCAACGGAGATGCGGGTACACAATTACTTGCAAGGGAAAAAAATCAAGAGTCAACTCAGTAATTTAATTAGGAAATGACTAAAGGGTCAGTCAGACATAATTTATGCGCATTCTGCATTCAAGCTGTGCGGCTGCTCCCTCGTTGTATGACCTACCATTTTCTACGTACGTATAAATTAACCTGTACATCTACGCCAATACTTTCATTCAATTTGATCTTGGCTGATTCACAAATGTCTACAATCGATTAAATGCTTATAATTATTTTTCAATAAATTTGGGAATGAGACGCAGACAAAGTCCCATCGTCAGCCCATTGTCTACATAAAATGGACAGTATGCCTATCCGATTATGTCAATTAATCGATGTATTTTTTTAAATAGGCGAATAAATAAACATGTAACGTTCACATTTAACCAATTGTTCAAGCTGGGTAAGTTATATTGTTAGGTAAAAGATGTTTGACACACTTTGCGTATTTCTTTTATTTTTATAAGTACGAGGGCGGTTCAATATATTTTGTCGTTTGACTACTAGAATTTGTTTTTTAACACCGGGGTATTATTGTGTCATTCACAATATGATTAGAAAGATCTAATAGTCAAATGACAAAACATATTGAACTGCCCTCGTTCCGTAGCTTTGCAATTGTGTAGCTAAATAGACAATTTTGTTTTGAAAACAAAGGGAATGGAGAAACGCATTGATAAAATAGTTACCAGCAGCATATTATGAGAAAGGTTAGATTTGACTGGAGACGTTCATTAGTCATGCTCATTACATTTATCCTGACACAAGTTGAGTTAAAATTGGAATAGTCTTGTGGTTGAGCTTGGGTTTGATATATGTAGCAGACATGGAATTGGAATAAGGATAATGTGTGTAGGAAGTAATTATACTTGGAAATCCTTGGTGCCTTATCGGGAACAGTTTAATTAACAATTTGGGTCAGGAATTCAAATTATTTTGAGATTGGAGTACCGTCTGTTGGAATAGAAGAGAAGAGAGTGTAAATGTGGATCCAATAAACCCAGAGTGGGTATCATCATGAGTGCAAATAAATGAAGGCTGAACTAAACTACTATGTAGTGCAGAATCCAATATGTCTACTTCTACTTCTTCTCCTAGTGATGATCAAATGTCTGAAACCTCAACGAACTTTTGGTTAGTAACTAGTTTTAGTTATCTTCTAGTTCAATCAGGTCAGAGTCTGATGTGACTGGCAACCAACACCGGGTCGGGAGTTTGACATGAATTAGTAGATAGGTAAGATTCATTCCGAGCTTTTAAATTAAGAATTTGCAGAAGGGAATGATTTAGTGTAGCGTTACTCCTGTCTGGACTCCGACACTGATGAGGCAAACCAAACCAACAACCACGGCCGCAGAAACTTTAGCCAAAGAAATGAACGTGATCAGAATGTTATACGAAAAAGATAAAAAAAAAAATCCTTATTCGATCCGAGTTCACATTATAAATGTCTGAAAAAGCATTTCTGCAGCTTGGTTTAATTATCTTGGAGGTTATCCGAACCGACGAATGAGGTTTCGCACATATATGTACACGAAGAAAATGAGGATACTTGTGACGTCCATTAGCATTCCAAAGAAATGTGGATTCTGTACCTGAATTTCAGTCCGTCCAGGACTTAGTCCTTGAATCGTCCTCTGGGTTCCTCCTTTCATGACAGCTACTTGAGTATCGGCCACACGTAGGTAATCCGATATCAAATCGGTGACTTTGAGGTAAGTCTTCTTTGAGATGAAATACGAAGTTCGTCCAGAGTCATGGTCTGAGGCTAAGAATCTTGCAAAAACCTGTGGGGAAATCAATGAAAAGAAGAACATTTCATGTGTGTTCAATGACTACTCACTCACATCACGTTCACCTCCTAAAAAACTAAAATTCTGAAACCCCAAAAGAGAATTTGGAATTGAACGTCTCTAAAGTTGACATTTTAGTTGATGTCAAAAATATCTAACAACTTGTCTGGATCCATTGATACAATTGGGCTCAAAAACATAGTTCAGTTCAATATCTTACCGCTCGGGAGAGTAACCAAACATTTTTTCTTGTCATAAATTAGATGTGACATTTTAATCGCCTAAACTGATATTAAAAATAACGAATTATGGCCAAGATCGATTCCTGATTCTCGAAAGAAAAATTTGACGAATAAAAAAAATAAAAATACATATGGGTCTTTGGACAGATTGCGATAATTTTATGAGATAAACAAAATGGCACTATCGATCAAAGTGAAAACTTCTAGAACCCTGGGAACAATTTTGGGAAAGTTTTCTCTACAATATTTATTGTTTTTCTGTGCTGAATAGATGGTGGGTGAGCCTGAGGAGGAATGGAATAGAATTGTTAGTGAACTAATAGAGTTATATGGTGAAAAGTGATAATCAAAGAGCGAATTGGGTGGGAATTGTGAGAGCAGGTGTCGTGTTCCTGCATAGAGTGGGATAAGGTGGTGATATTAGAGTCCTAGGATTCTAGGATTCTAGGAATCTAGATATTCGGAGTGTGACTTACATCAATTCGACTGTGCTGATAGAGGAGACGACAATGAGATTTCCCTTCCGTGTCAAATTCTTCACCATCTGTTCCCTCAATTTCCTCTTGCTCCGTTTCTTCTTCATCCCAGACTTGTCGTTGACGACGAGGAACGTCAAAATCATTCCTGGCCCCCGCCGTCGGCACAAACCCAGACATATGCTCGCCATGACTTCCGTCCTCATAGTTCAACCCGCTGTCTCCCTGGTGGGATGGAATGTCTTTCGTGTAAGAAGAAATGTCCCGTTTCCCCGGGCTATCAAGTCCACCGAGATAAAAAAAAAAGAACAAAACAGAATTCAAATCAATAATATGTATTTTACAAATCAGCAGTCACAATTTATTTAGACACAAGTTTACCCAACAAATATAAAATATTTCGCCTCTAGGTACAGGGTGTCTCATAATTTCTCACTCTCTTGTTCAAATTCTGGGCTTTCTAGGTTTATTAAAAGGTTTACAAACTTTTCCACTGGGCTACTGGCTTTGTGAAATCGTAACCTCATAAGGATGTTTCTAGAACCGAATTATTAAGTCGTGCGACGTAATATACGGAGTAAATGACTTATTGCGGATGCTCAGTCTGTCTGTCTGTCTGTCCGTCCCGCTTTTCACGAATTTTGGCAGCAAGTGAGGATTCCACCCTGTATCGATTGGAGCAAGCGCTGCGCCTAGCCGTTAGTCAGCGTCAAAAGTGGGTATAATCTGCAGCGTATGCTGCATTGTTTCTAAAACAGTGCATCGCATTCTATGTGTTTATAATAGGGAGAGTGCTGAAGTAGATAAGCGGAACAGGGAAACATTGGAGCAATTCGGGAAGCGTTTCAATTTAGGGTCAACGAGAGCAACTTGACAGACTTTGAATAGTTTTCGGAAAAAGATCGAGCATGAATCGTCAAAGAAAAACTGGTGCTCAACATCAAGGTGGCGAGCAAAATATGCAATGCGGGTTGCGATGGATACAGCAAACAGAATCGTTCGAATCAACTCTTGACGATGCGTTAACTGATGCCGTGACCAGCAATAGAAGAACATGGAGGCAATAAAATAAATGCGATCTGGCTATTAGAACAATCAATACTCTTATATATGTAGACGGAAACAATATGTCTGGAACTAAGTGTTGAGAAGCGTTTGAGATTACCAGAATGAACAAAATGAATTTATAGAAGAAAACAACATTAGCAATGTATATTGGACTGACATCCGGGGCTAGCCGGAACAGGAGTTAAATGTGAATCAATTCGCTCGATTGCGCTTCCAAGAGTATGTTTCATTACTTGACTGATTGTCTTAAAATTTGGTATATGTAATCATAAGGTCCTTGGCGCCCCCCGACATTGCCGAAAAATAACCTTTGACATACAGTTCTCTATGGAGCAGGTGTTGTTGAATAGCAAACGTTCTTTTCAATAATGCTTCCATGTGTACTCGTTTCATTAGTTGACGTATTGTCTTCAAATTTGGGTCCTGGCCGCCTCCTGACATTGTCGAGAAATAACCTTTGACATCCGGTTCTGCATGGAGCAGGTGTTGTTGAATATCAAACGTTATGTTCAACAACGTTTCCATGTGTACCCGTTTCATTAATTGACGGATTGTCTTAAAATTTTTAATCATAGGGTCCTTGCCGCCTCCGGATATTGTCGAGAATTAACCTTTGACATCTGGTTCTCCATTAAGCAGGTGTTGTTGAATAGCAAACGTTCTTTTCAATAACGCTTCCATGTGTACTCGTTTCATTAGTTGACCGATTGTCGTCGAATTTGGCATGTAAGCATAGGGTCCTTGGCCCCTGCGGACATTGTCGATAACAAACCACTCGTTTCGCTACCTGACTAATCGGTTTCTCCTAATCAATAGTGCACGGCTTTCTTTTAGTTTTCAACTATTTTATTAGTATTAGCGTCAATATAATTTAATACAGTTCGGGGATTATTGCGGAAATTCGTATAGCCAACATTCTACGTCAAAACCACTTTTAGCAGTAGAGTGTGCGTATGGTAAGATGAACACGAAAATTCACGGATGAAGAAATCTTACGGTTAATCTCGAGACGGTTTTTGCAATTTTTATGCAAGAAAAAATCTGTGAGCAATCCCTGCTTAGCGTAGTAGAATGAAGGAGCTAATCAGTCACTCTATGGAGGAATGCCTGTCGTAGAAGGAAAATGCAAAAATAAACGAAAATCTACTCACATTGGGTACTGATCAGATTAGTGGCTGACAGTATTGGATAAAAAACCTCCATACCTGACGGTATTATTATACTGCAGGTGAATCCTGAACCTTTCGTAAGTCAATGTAAGAAACGGTCACAGCAAAATTTATTCTTATTCGGACTTTTGTGAAGGTTTGAATAAAAAATGGTCCAAGAATTTCTCGAAATTTTATGTCGTAAAAATCGATAATAATTAATGTGCATAACCTCTCGAACTGGATTTCGAGTTGTTGGGAGGTTTGCTACATGAAAAGTGATTTTTTTAGGTTCTACCAATACGCGGAATAAAATGGCGACCCTTGTAGACTTCTTTTTCATACTGCCCTGTACTAACCGGATTTACGGACCCGGGGTACCTTTTGACCACATTTCTTTGACTCGAAGCCGACGAAAGGACAGGACAGGACGAGACTGTAGAGTAAGATCTTAATTTTCTCTGGAGGAGAGTAAAATGAAGGGATAAGAAAGTGGGATTGGAAGTTGAAGTAGAGGAGAAAGTCAGAGGCACGGTCAAAGTGAATGAGTTCCTCAGGAGGTCCTCGTGGCTCTCTCCACTTGACATCACTCCCGCTCAAGACAGATCCAGTAATTTGGAGTGAGAATATGAGACTGTACAGGTCAGGTTTTCCCTCAGGTTCCGTTAAAAATAAAAAAAGGTGGACTACTTTTTCTGTAACGTTTGACCTGGAGAAAGTAAAACATGAAAAAGGACACACTTAGGCGGTGGCCGATGGTACATATTGTACAGGGTCTCAAACTTATTTTCTTATTTTTAAACATCTATCTTGGCATTCTTGTTGATTGTTTTACACTACAGACGCATTGTACTAATGGAGAGCAAAGTCACATTCTTAGATAATCGCGCCATCCAGGACATGGCAATTAATCTCCAATAATTATTTCAAAATTAATTTGAATTTTTTCTAATTTTACAAAGATATCTTACATTTTTGTTTAAAAATTATTTTCCGCCGGAAACCTTCGAGTAAGATCTTTCCAAGAATTAATTTCATCTTATAATTAATATAAAATCTGGCATGGATGTACTTGGAACCCTGTACTTCGTACCGCAGAAGAAATACGTAATGGGATGTGAAGTACTGGCCAGTACAACTATTTATGAGTCTACTGATGATGTTTTTAGAGAGAGTAGAGTCTTTCTATGAATGCAAATGACAGCGGACTGGGAGAAAGGAAAGAGACTGATTTCTGTGTCGTATATTGAGTGAGAGTGCTGTAACTGGTAGTGTCCTAGAAAACTCCATTAGCTGAGGTCGGCAGGACTATAGGGACTGCTGACTGCCGACTGCGGAGAAAAGTCCATTAAAGGAAGAAAAGAGAGAAAAAAAAGTCGGACGGACTTACTCAGCTCTCAAGTCGTTTGGAACTTTCCATCCTTTGATCTGATTTAGAATTGAGTCAGAGAGTTGAATTTGAATTGAGGGTTCAGGCATCCAAACTATGAACTGGGCTGAGCCTTCATATGTTCCATACTTGATCACAATCGTCGCATTCGTCGAACCACGAATCTCAGACCCATCCACGTACACTGACGTACATGATGATGAGACCTAAAAATAATTTGGGTAAAACAATATGTTACAGTTTATCTCCATTATTGCGTATTTCAATTATCCATCAGCATTTGCTTTAATCTACCCTCTTCACTAAGAAAAGAGCTGTAAACTTTAGTTGTAATGTTTTCTAACCAGCACGTGAAATAGAAATCCGAAATTGTTAATCAATTTGATAATGTCATGTTACATTTCTGTGACGAAGAGACAAAAATAGACGAGAACGTATATAAAATCATATTCGCATAAATGCGTATGTACGTAGTTAAATAAAAAGGAAGGAAATCGAAAATAGTGCATCATCTTCATAAAAATGAAATACCGGAGACGCAATCAAATAAAATCATCCCCGCAGATAATTGCTTTCCTCTACTCCTAGCCCTACCCCAGCAATAAAATAAATAATACTTTTCCTTAAGTCTTCTACACATTTATTCTGTCTCAGACTGACTATTTCCAGTCCTCCTCCCAGGTTTTCCTTGCCGAAGGATAATAATATTAGTCTGTCTTGATCCAATCATGATTCGATTTCTTACTACTCCTGTCCATGTTCCTCTCCGTTATATCCTCAATTTCAGACCCACCCAACGCTCACGATTTTACTTCTATGTAAGGGAAATTGAGAGAAAGTAACAATTTTTCTTCCGGAAAACTACATTTCCAGGACTATTTAATTAAGTTACCTTTTCCCTTCCTTTTCTGGGGATGAGATCCCCCTAAATGGCTAAACGGGAAGAGGGTCGCGTTCATATGTGGCCGTCCTCGCAAATACAATAAATCTTAACACGTTTTTTTTCGTACAAAGAGGTTTATCCGAGGACCTACCGATTTTCCAGTCGATTTTCTTGTAGTACCACTAACGGCCTTATCATTACAATATTGTATAAAATGATCCCAAATCTAGAAATATATTTGCGCGATATATTTATTTACCTTGAGGACGCTTTCATCAAGAGACCTGCAGGAGGATTGCAAAGTTTCATCTGCAACTTTCCCAGCTCGACTGACCGTGAAAATTTTCATTGGACGTGAGACTTGTTTTCCATCTAATACGGCCGTGTTCACAACCTCCCAGCTCTGTAATTTAAATCAAAACATGTGAAATTAAAAAAATGAATCAAGTTTTAATGCAAAACAATTGGGCTTATCTAACAACTAACCATGGGCATGGGCATTGGTTATTCTTAAAATTTAATTTAGTGAATTTAATGGACTACAGTAATAACATGGGGGGTCTAAACAAGTTAAACATTTAATCGAAAATATAAAACAGGTAGGCGACTTCCCCCATGGAGAAGAAATGAGTTACTCAAGTCATGTCAGCTTTTGAATGCTTCTAGGCTTTGTGGAATTAAACTGGAATTTTGATGCAATTTATGTGTTACGGAAGATACGCCCGAATGTCAGTCGGTTATAGGACGGCGGAACAGGCAGCCCGTCCCCATTCGCTATTGTCAGAGGTGAATACGGTTGCGTCAAAGAGACGCTTTTCCATACTTTGATCATACTAACGGTGCAGTACTAGTCAATCGAATACAAAATTCAAAAAATATTATACAGAGTTCTATTTCCCGATGTATTCACAGAACAATGGATTGAAATGATGGATTCTTTGCATGAGAAATCCTAGCGGTTCACAACTCCAAATGAAGAAAATGCCTTCAGACCACACATGGACACGACAGAAAATGCAAATTAGCCTTCTAAAACATCAAAACCATGTCTGATCCTAAAATAGGAATTAAGATAGGGCATGCCGACATACATTGTTGTCGAGCCAGTCGTACGTAATCTCCATAGGTCAGTCAATCCTTTCAGCGTCAACCTTGTACGAGATTTTTCTAAGCTAGAGGCGATTGCGGCGGATTAGACGAAAAAAGTGTCCAAAATTATCTCGGAGAAACATCCTTTACTACAGTACAGTTACGAGGAGAAGTCCTTGCTGTGTTTCTCAATTCAAGAAGGTCAATTCCGGTTAGAATGATTTAAATGTAGCTTTATCTCAATCCGAGCTGACTATCTATCGATATAATTTATGGACAGGTGGTCAATTCTTATTGAGATACATGGATTGGTGGTCAGTTCCTATGAGATATCGGTACAAAGTCGAAATTTTCCTTACATCAAACCTAAATGGTGTTGAAATTATTGACAATGAATGATTTTGACAGACGACTTTTAATTATCCCTAAATTCAAAGTCTCCTCCGAACAGGATAAGTTCAAACTCTGTGAACACTTTGATGGTATTCCTTGTAAGTGACGACGGCGGGTTTTAATTTGGGTGGTTTGTTATTGGGGTTTTCTCTGGCTTGGAATGACACTTTGAGTTGTGAATCCTCCCACGCACACCCAAATCACCGCCACTCACTCAATTGAATAACATCAACAAACACTTAAAGGAAGAGTTAGATTCCGTTAAGATTAGTCTGAAAAGAACAAGTTCAACTCATTCTGACACTCCAGGCACTCAACCAACTCACCACGTCATTCCAAAACCAAAGGAAATAACCTAAAAATAACCCTAATTTAATCTCATCCCTTCTCCTATTTTTTTTCAAAAAAATAAAGTAAACCTGTCCAAACCGTTACCATTACGCATATGCTCACCGTCAAACTCCGAACGAGCAAAAATTAAGGAGATGGAACGAACAGACGTGTATCATGTCAAATATTAGGCAAAATTACCAACTGACACCCAACGAGGCGTCTAATTTCCGTGTTGGCCCTAAAATGTTAGACAAATGTACTTGTCGTCCAAAAACATGAAATGGATTCATAAAATCTTCACTTGTGACTAATATTTTATTTTTTGTAAAACCTGACTGACAGCCTCCCAGTTCAAATCCATGTGAACTTTAGCAGGTGGAATAAATTTTAGTGGCACACCAACAGCTTAAATCCAAAGCGTTTAAGCGTTCAAGCTTTTTATGTTTTTCCTGCCTAACCCAATAACTTTTCCCTTTAATCTTTTATTTACGCCGGCTGGTATTTTTACGAACACATCAACACCTGTCCACCATATTTTAGTCTTCCCTAAAACAATTATATCGGCGGTGCCAACAAATTTACGTGCCGGCTTGGGTTGCAAAGCCACAAAGCGGAATCACTGTACTGACAAGGAACGTTATAAGAAATTACATTCAAATTGTTATACATTTTTTAACGGATCACAGTAAACGGAGTCACATTTATTAACGATTTACACTCGAATAGTGTTCCCTGTGAGTCTAACACACAAAAATACAAGTTGATTCTTTAACCTTGTTACTTATTCAGTCTAAAACCTAATTTTCGTGCCAATTCTCCCTATTGTGTGAAATAGACGACTATTACTGAAAAATTATCACGATTCCAAAAATAACTTTGACAAGAGTTTCTTAAAATAAGGTTGAAATTAGGATCACCATAAAGATTTATTATTCTAATAAAATAGTCCCAGAAGCCAGAACCTGCGACTTGTGACCAGACCAATAAGTCAGGAGTTTAAGCCATAATGGTCGTGGCAGCCGTGGCCTGGCTATTAAATTTAAAATTCCAAAGTCGTTCAAGTAATGTTTAATAGATTTCAACTTGTGCTTGGGTAGGCAAGGAAGGATCAAAATCAAATCAAAATGATAGCACTTTGAGCAAACATTATGGGTGACTAGAATACAATACAGAACAATGCAAATGCCCTCCACTCAAGTGTAGACGGAAAACTTGAAGACCGGAGTTTGTCCAAAGTTTCTGTCAAGTTTTCCAGAACTGAAGGTAACTGGTAACTCAAGTCCAAAACTTTTCGTCGTTGTTGTTGTCCTCAGTCGGTACATTTGGCTCCGAGGAACGTCTAGCATTACAAGGTAACCAGCCCAACTGTTGCTTCCGCGCCAAGAACCTGGGGAAACCTAATACACGCTTTTTGCCTCTAGAATTAATATAAAATTCCAAAGTGGACATTGAATTATCAGTGACTGTCGTGAATTCCGACTGTAAAATCGACCGGTAAAGTATATGCACTATTAAAGTAACATTTGGAATGATTACCTTGTAAGTCCACGTCCTAGCCCTATCCCAATGCAATAATTGTGTAGTAAAATGTGTCATGGAATTAAGTGCATAGGAAAGAAATGTGAATTCGGAGTTGCAACTGCAAGGGTAAAAAAAAGATACGATGTAGAAGTGAAATAATGTGAGGAGTTGAGAGATTTTAATTAAATCTTAATAGTTACAAGTGCATGTTTATGTGTCCAGGTTGAACCCTTGCACTCAATTCAATGTAATTCGTACATTCGTCGTCTTTCATGGACCTTTTCCTTTCCTCATGTAAACGTTAAAATAAAATCTGCACACAAGTTTTCGTCTTCTTGACTTGAGTGACTTGACTTCAGAGTGATCTTTCAGTGGCGTGGAGTCAAATAGTACAGTCTCAAAACTTCACCCGCGTCACGGCTTTCGTTCATTCCAAAGGAAGAAAGGAATGTGAAAATGTCAAGGAAAACTAAATTCATTCCGTATATTCGTTAAGGCCGGTCTACAAAATCTTTCAATTTATCCCTCTGTATATCGAACTACCTGATTCGATATAAGGAGAGCTCGATGATTAGTATGGTAAGGTAAGCCTGAGCGGATCTTGCTCCATAGAGGGAGTATCGGTAGAGAGTTGACTTTACCGCCATCTCTCGAACAGTTCTAAAAAACGGGTTCTAAAATTTAAACGCAGCTATACGGAAAAATGTCAATCTATCGTTAGGTCAAGATAGGTTGTCTAATTATACGAATTTGCCCTAACATACACATGTAAGTTGTTTATGTATTCGTACAATGGGGAGAGCAACGCCAAGTTTTAGGAAAGGAAAGGAAGAAGAGAACAGAAGACACTGGGGAAATATATTTTGAAGTCACAGGAGCAGACAGACATTTATAGAACACAATATTAAAACCACAGAAACTCCGTTCGCTCTGTGTCAAAGAGTCAAGAATCTGGTTGGTGGATCTTTATTATGAATCACAAATTCATAAAATACAATCTAAGCATGTTGGTTTAGTGCGTAGTGCCCAACTTTAATCTCACTTTCTTTACCTCATTCCTCTCATCTCTATCTCAACGCATTCCATCCCGAATATCATCTCCTAACATCCAATATCCAGTTTCAAATTAACCCAAATTGTCAGAGCGCAGGATTGTGGATTCCAAACATCTTTAGTTTGTTTTCCCGTAGTTACGGAGTTAATATGAGCATTCAAGAGGATATCATCTCTATTTGACCTAGTCTCTTAGCTCCTAACGTCTATGTTCATTTTAAGTTGTACATCTGCGAAGTTCAAAATTTTGGAATTTTATGGGTAGATTGTGTTACTAGAATTTTATGAAGAATCCGTCAGCCACATTTCGCTCAAATCAAACATCCTGACCGTTCATAGGGTGCATGTGTCTACGTTCACTTTTTTTGAGAGGTGTTCCGATCATGCATCGGAACCGGTATATTACTGATGGAATGTCAAAACTGGTTAATAACTGTTTACGTAGGAAACGAAAGGAAATCAGGTGGAACGTCTGAAATGAAAGGAGACTCCTACAAGGCGTCATGCCTTCAATTAGTAACTTATCGCCTGTCCTTAATTGAAGTGTAATGTGGTGCGTAAAATGAGGTGACTGACTGAGAGTGTCGACTGTCGACTTGTGGAACAGTGTCTATTTGAGTCTAAAGCTAAAACTACCAAGTGTCAGAGGGATGAGTGGATCCAGTGCTCTTTCAAGCCAAGTTAACTTAAAAAATGCAAGACGATACAAAAAAAAAACAGTTTGGATGCACTTCACACCTTGTGTAACAAGTCATGGGTTAGACCCCACGTTACGCCATATACAATTGAAATATTCGAACTAACCTTATTTTTATCCTCGCTCTAACGTACCGTCGATAAAACGTATCACTGTTTAACGATTGGTACGCTATATCGAGGTTTTTTAAGACTACATAGATATAAACAACAATGAGAGACAGTGGTGGTGGTGACGAATGAGGTCCTGAGTCCCTGGTCTATTTCACACTTCCAACTTCCAAGCTGACATGAAATTGTTGGAGTTGTTGGACTTGACAAGGAAATCCTTGACGGAATTAACTGGAGATAGAAGGAAGTGAGAGAGAGATGTTTACCTTGGCAATCGGAAGAACTGCTTGAATGTCATCCTTTTGTATTTCTAATCGAGTCGTCAGTTTATGTCTCTCGTCTCGGAAATTGGAAAATGGGTCTTTTTTCATCCAACCCGTGTCCGCTGAGGGTTGAATGACATAGCGAAGAATCCAAACCACTCGACCTCCATCCCAATCATTCCCAGCCTCTTCAGCTGCCTCCAAAATCCAATTGAACACTTCTTCATCTCTGAAAGTTTAAATGAATTGCAAAATATTAAATCCATGAACTGGAAAAATCGTGGGAACATCCTCTGGGGCAGATATGTACATATAGTGTTTACTTAAGTAATGAGCCTTATAGTAAAACGGGTGCTAAAACTCTGTAAGAATTCCAACTTTTTAGGAGTGCGATTGGAGAATATTCTGAAAGTCGGTCAAAAACACATACGTTGAAAAAAAAAATGAACCAGTGAATCGGACGACGACAATATTTCATCGACAATTGAGTTCACGCAATCAAGGCATTCCTGAGCTCCTTCAGAACTTTCTGAACCGGAGATTCATCCTACTATTAGGAAGACCTTGAAGAATAACCGTGCTATGTAATCTTACATTATTGAAAAAGGATGAAATCTAAAAAATCTATTTACCCCAAGCCCCAAACAAATTTGTCTAAAAGATGTTACCACTTGGAAGAAGTCTTTGTATTTTTTGTTATAGAAGTCTTAAGTTTGGCGGGTTAGATTGTTTAGACGCACTCTGTCAGTTTGTAGTTTGTATGAGCGTGGAAACGTTCTCACATTCCAAATAGTGAGAGTGTTGGACGACTGTTCTAGTCTTAGTCCTAGTCCTTCGTCAGTCAGTTCTAACGTCTAGCATCCCTTGAAACTTGTCAAATTACCTTCCACACTCAGTCAGAGAGAGAAGTAGAAAGTTTGTAGGGTTTAATGGAAGTATTAGGTAAAAGCTTGACATTGGAGACAGTCAAGGAGTTTGTTTCTTTTTCTTTTTTCTTCTTTTTTCCTATTTTGCCCCAGCGCATCCATCTCTATCCTCCCCCATTTGTTTCAATAAAACAACAACACTCTCACTCTCACACTAGTAGTTTTGTATCCGATCCACGTGTTCTAGGCAATCTATACATTCAGGCAATGTGTACAATCCCTACGTCCTCACTTCGTCTTACGTGAAGTTGTCCCTTTTTGGTTAGTGTTCGATTCCATTAGTAGAAAATGTTGGGTGGTTCTTCAAAAGTCAGTCTTCTCCAATGTTCATTATGTTTTCCCTACTACTAGAGGTACCTTCCCTAGGGGAAATTGATACTCATCCAATTCTCCACCATCAATGGTTGGTGAACATGAAAATAATTGAATTGCATTACAACGAAAAAATTTCCGAAATTTTGCAGATTTTTCAAAAAAAAATTGTCTGGTCAAAAAATGTTCCAAATGTCATGAATCGCAAAGATCAGCCAAAAAAATTTTTTTGTCCTGGGAGCTCGGGACTGAAAATTTTCTCTTGGTCTTCTTGCGGAGAAACCAACACAAAACATGGTAATGCAAGTACGGTATTGACTCTTGTTCAAAAATACAGAGTGAGTGAAATTGGCAAGATAGAATTTGCTCGTATGAATGGCCTAGTCATTGTACACATTGCCTGCAACGAATATATTGCATTGAATAGTTGCACGTTTTTTCCTTTAAGCCGAGACCCAAGTCTAACCCATTAGGTAGCGTCAAATCAAATTGAATTTTAAGGCCTGAACATCCCACTACCCTTCAACCACTGCACTGGAATAGAATACAAGGAATGGGAGAAAAATGTAGGTTACAGATAAAATATATCGGGGATTACGGAACCAACAATGCAGAATATGCTTCACAAATCCGCATGACTTCTCCGGTTGACTTAAGCGCTTCGCTTTTCTACGTTCCTCGACTTCTCACCTCGTTTTTTCTTCAACGACTTCTTTCTATACCAAAGGCAGTAGGTTAAGCGTTCTAGTATACCTAAGATATTTCCTCCAGACAGACTTAACTTGTGAAAAAATACTCAAGTTCGTAGTTGGTAGAGCTCGGATGGAAGTACTGGTGCGGAATCTCCGTGGAATCGATTTTGAGATTTTATAAGCAGAATTGATTCTACATTTTTATTCCATCAGGAGCTTAGAGCTTAACATTTTACTCTTTTCTTCCACTCGTCTCACTCAGTCCCTGTATTCACGTCATACCAAGTCAGATTTGCAATGTGGATTCCAATTTTCGGTTTTAGCTGCTATTTTTTGCTTAGTGGTAGTGATTTGTGAAGGAAATTGAAATATTAGAAGGTATTTTAGCCTGCCTGTTATGATACATTTTAGAATTTGGCCATTTTATTTCTACGGTTGAATCTCTATATCGAACACGCAAATTCTATTTAAAAAAAAACGCTTGGTAAAAAATGCTGTCATATTCCGGCACAGATTTAATCATCCGCAATCTGTGTTCAACTTCGAACCGCAAAACCGATTATGAGGAATAATGTTTTGCTCTGAGTTTGTTAATTAGGTTCTGACGCCCACACGATGCGGCGGAGGAAAATTAAGTAAATGATGATGACGCATTTCCCCGCAAGGAGAGAATTCCAGAGTCAAAGAATAATTAACCTGGGTTTGTATGGACTGCACTTTTATGACCCCTATTCCCAGTTTTACGGCCACAGCACAAAAACAGTCAAGAGAATCTTTATGCAATGCACAATTACATGTGGTAGATTTAAGATTAGTTACACAGGTGGATTGGACGGAATGAGTGCGTTTTCATGTTTACCTGTGTTAAACAGTTTCGACGGGTCAGTCGAAAGGCAGGGCTTTTTACAGTCAAAGAATCCTCGTAAAAGTCCAAGGAGTACTTTCTCAAGGTTAACACGAGCGGACTCGTTTTAATAATGAGTCAAAATATAACTGGTAGCAAAATATCCCGACATATGTCAGGCATTTCACGTATCGATCGAACCTTATATCAGGAAAGGTGAAATAATTTTATTACTAGCTCAAGGTAAAGCGATAATGATATGAAATAAGTTCATACTAGTAGGGAAAACTGAAAATAGCATGCTTGAACTGGAAGATTTTAATTTTCAACATTTCTACTGCCATATTTTGTCAATAATTTGAGATATAAACTTTACAGAAATGGTCGAGACACCATAACTGCTCTGCTGACACTAGTTCAGACTACAGCCGTCCTCTGTCTTAGATTTCCATTTGAACTACACAAAATAATTCAATAATTGATGAACAGAAATGGTCCAATGTGTGGAACGAGTATCAATATACATTTCGAGGGCTGTTCTAAAAGTAAAGTCCTTTTGACAGGAAAGAAACGACGTTCCTAGAATTGTAGAATAAACCTTATTTTTGGTACCACCCTCGTAACTTTATGTATTAATGGCGAGTCCTACTACAACTAACTTCCGATTCCGATTCTTTTGTTTCGAGAGTGCAACGGTTTTATTCCAGCCAAGCGCAAACTCTTGAAAGATCCCTCATGAAAAAAACAACAAAACTGTAGACTATTGACTGGGTCCAAATCATTGACTTGACTTGGACTTTTGTGAGGAAAAGAAAACTTGTAGTTTCTTTTTGTTTGGCGAAGGAAGTTGAAAGAAAAGATTGTTAATTCTTGGCTCTTGTGTGGACGCCGACACTAGAGACGTGAAAAGACAAATTAAAAAGTTGAGCTTGGCTTGGTCCTCGGGAATTATGGATGAGATGGATATTTCATTAAAAAAGAGAAAAGTGTGAGTTGACACGATGCCATCTGACTCTAACGAACCAAGAACGGCTTTACGAGTGCGACGACGACGATACTTTTTTTAAAAAAAAGACGACAACGACGACGTGAAGGGCGGGCACAGGGATTAAAAAACATGCGACGTTCTACTCGACTTCGGCTCTTTTTTTTGAAAAGTGGACGTGAGAAGGAGACAAAAGATTAAGACAGGAACGGAGGAGGGTGAAACGTCTCAAAGATTAATGTCTCTCACGCATCCTGCGTGAAGGCGAAACGAAATTAATTAAGGAATCCATTATAAACCTTACGTCTTAAACTACACAAGTTTTAAACTTGGGAGGGCCGCGTGGTTTGGTTTGACTTCACAACAGGAGGTAAGGCGGGAGGGCGTTCGGTTTTCAGAAACACCTAAAAACCTCGCATTGGGCGTTTCACCACTTACACTCATCGACTCTGAAATAATGTCGAAACTGTACAATACAATATAATGGAATTGGACACGGTGGGATTCCAAGGAGTCATGTCATCATTGATTTACTCCACCACTCGCTTCTGAGATGTTAGAATATTTCGGGCCTGGAATCGAAGGTATCACTCGGCGTCACTCAGGTATGGCGTGGCACGCGCCTACCACCATTACAGCGTGTGACTGCCATTTGTTATGGTGCTGAATCAAGATACTAATTAATTTGAACATCTCTTAATGTGTCACGTGTTAGTTACAAAATGGTAATCTGTTGGTGCAGGTAATCCTTGTTTTACCACTATGTTGGCGGTTCGATCACTCGAGTATACATAGCGCCACTGTGGTTTCTTCAGAAGAAGTTTCTGTACACGGTCTTACCCACTAAGGGTATCCACATCGCACCGTTGCAGCAACCCAACAGGCAGTAGGGAGCCCAGGAACCATAGAGGAAACCATATATCTATACTTAATGATTTGAAGACGTTTTCCAATACTATTAGGGTATGTATAGCCAACCGGAAAGGAAATTGTCATCTTCCTTCAAAAAATACGTGGAACTCGGACCATTGCGATGAATTGTAGAGAACATCAATTAATAAGACTATCTTTTTAGATAAAGATCTGCTCTGGAACGTCCATACAAGTTTTTCCGTGACCTTTTCTCCAATTGACAAACGTGATGTTATTTCAGGTTGTCCATGGCTTCTTAGAAACAGATGTCACATTGACATCAATAATAATTGCTTTCCAACATTTTCTTGTTTTTTTCCTTCATGTGGACAATAATATATCTCCTTTTTTAGTTACAACTTCCGACATATTTTGATGAACGGCTTCCATTCCTTGTTTTTTCACCTCGGGACTACAGATATATTGGAATGTTTTTCCTCTGGCATCGCAAAGACAGAGATAAAATAGAAATCGATCCAAATTCATTCCGATGACTGACTGTCGGACGGCGGATATAATTGGCATCTAGAGAAATGTCTACTTTTCCCAAATAAAGATGTATAAATATGGATTTCGCATGAAGTCGAGATCCAATTATCTGATACACGTCAGTCTACGTGTTCGCAAAATAAAGCTGAATTAATGTATTAATGTATTAATGTTATAAGCGTGCCAAAAGTAATTATTTTATTATTACTTTGTTTAATATTTTACTTGTTCTGAAGTGACTAATGAGTCTAGACAACTTCACATAAATATTTGACGTCTAATTCAATTGTCAAATATCAGAAAGACTTCCAGATTTTGTCGACATGTTCAACATATCCACACTAGAAATTCAGCTCCAGCCCTAGTATAGTATAACGTAACGTAGTGTAGAGTTAGGAAAGTAATTGTATGTTAGCAACGAAATGTTTGAGGGCAAAATGTGTAAAGGAAATAAAAAACGACCTGAGAGAGAAGCTTACCTACAGCAGTACGAGTACGAATGAAATAACTTTTCTCTTTTCAAAAAATGAACGTCAAGGCAAAGGGGTATGACAAGGTAAGACTCAGGGGCGACTCAACTGGAATTGAGGCAGTACCGGTTCTAGGATGCTGCCGTTGGCCAATGGGCTATTTAAAATTCGGGAATGATAAAATTGCGTATGAGAATCGCTCAAGGTTTGTTGTTGTTGTTCAGATTCTCTTTTTTCACGATATATGTATTTAGAATGAGTCACATAATACAGTTGGACAAAAAAGTATTAAATGTATGGATCGATAGTGAATAAAGAACGCAGTAAAACCCTAAGGTTTGGGTAATATAGATTCTATAATATCGTATTCGTTCAAAATGAGATGAATTCTGAACCTGCATACGTGGTTGTTAGCTTCCGTCGTTGTAAAAATAGATTATTAGCCATCATTTGACAAAAGAATGCTTAATACATAAATTCTGCCATCGCACAACTCAGGATATATAACAAGTCCAGAGTATAACCCCCAGTTTTTGTGCGTTGTGATTTTATATTATCGGATATATGCTAAAATGTTGAACAAATTCTTGCAATTTTCTGTGCTGGACAAATGGAAAGATAGCCGTATTTTACTTTTTGGAGTGGGGCCCTATTGGGTAGAACTGGCCGAATTGAAGAACTGAACTGGGACTGCCTTGAGCTTGAATTCCAGCTTCAAGCATGTAGGAGTACATAGCGACGACGACAGACTCAGGGAAAGGCATTCACAAATTCATGGAAGGTGATAAATCATGGAGAAGTCTAGGCCCTGGAGAAACACTCTCGTAACATTTCGGATTCAAGTTTGAAAAAAATACAAGACATATTTAGATGACTGAGAAAGAAAATCAAAGGGAAGGGAATGGATGTAAAGTTTCTGGTCTTTTTTTTTATTCCTCCCGCGCCCACCGTTCTCTCTCTTCAAGTCTTTTTAACGCTTTAACTGAATGAAACAGATTCACTTTCAAATTCCCTTTTTCAAAACATTCTACTTTGTAGTCCTCAAATCCACCCTACTCTGACTACACTACTTTCCAGTCTAATCCCGGATTAATTGAACCACGTTTTACTCCAAAAGTTGTTCCTTGCGGCTTCCAAGGTCTTTAACTACTCCGTAAGGCGTCGGATGTCACTTCTTTTTACATTTCGATATTTTTCATAACTATCAGTAAATTATAAAAATATTCAGCATAAAATTACAATTTTTTATTAATTTAAATTTTTTTCATGTTGCATTGTGATATCCTTCCAAGATATTTTGTATTCAACAAAATCCTATCTTGACTCCAACATGGAAGTTGAAACTTTGAGACCGTTGACACATTGAGGAAAAATGGGATCGTAATAAATCGAGCGAGCTTTTAAGGACCTCATTAGCTGCCGTCGCCGTTGTCGTTGTCGTCGCCATGTCCAAGCCCATGCAAATGAACAAGACAGATTATAATCCGTCTGACTGCCTATTCCGTTGATATAAGTTCCTTATACTCCATACACTGCACTCTGTATAAAGCAAGGCTTGATGTTGTATAATAACACACAATTGGATTACACTTGAAAAGTGCTTTTAATCAAGGTTTAGATAAGGAGAACACGGGGCATTAAGAAAATGAACCCCTTGAGTTGTGTATGATGAAGTTGTTCACACAAGAACCGACGGAGGAAAAGAACCAAGTAAAGTGTTAACAATGACATGGGAGTTCAACGTTAGGTTTCTCAGAAAGTGGACCTTGGGGACCCCTCACGTCATGTCTTAGATGAAACCACGGAAAGGGTAAAGGTTCATAGTTTGGTCAATACTCCCTTCGGGACATGACGAGACCACTTCTTCCTTGGATAAACTTTTCAGAATTAAACTCATCCTATATGCTCCTAACAATAACCCTTTCCTAGCAAAACTTCGCCACCAGCTAATCCAATCAGCTCAAACAACCGGAAAATCCTTCAAATTAGACACACGTTGTAAAATTTAGTATTCTTATGCCCCTTGCAATTACTCCATGGTCTTTTAGAACGAACATTTAAATAAAATCGCCATTGTTGTAGAATGGAGGTTGCGGACATCTTCCGTAGGCGAAATCAGAAGCAAATTTCTAAATATTAACACTGCCTAGAAATCCGCATGCAATTATTACCCCTAGAAGACGCTCATTCAAAGATTATCATACCAAACAACGCCAATCAGTTTAAAGAACAAAATCTGCATTTGTTTTCACTTTCGAAAGGTTTTCTGTGGAATTTTTGAAAAATATTCGACTCTCAAGACCTTATTTGAATATTTTGGACTCTGGAGCCTCGACGAATCTGTAGACTCTTTTAATGCGCTGAATGCTACATCTGTATGTATTGTAAGTGCGTTTGTATGGCCATAGACTCGTCGTCGAGTTCGTGTATATTATTTTTCCTTGGCCCGAAAAACATGGAAAGAGAATTAATGAACATGAACCGCTCCGTTAGATTGTTATTCCAAAGGAGAAAGACAAACTGTTGTACTTGAGTCAACGACGTGGTGAGTTAATAAGGGGTTTTCAAAAAAAAAAGAGGATTCTTGTCTTGAGTGTGTCCGCCGTGGTCGAGATGACTTTTGAAGGAAAAGGAACAGAACCACGTGTGGAAATGAAACTCTTCCATGACTTCTCGTTAGTCTAATCGTGTAAAATATTTCTAACATGGAGAACAAGTTCATAGAAATTTAATCCAGCTCGGAATTCTGGTTATGGTCCAAAGTAAACGTTATCACATAGTTTAGGATTAATACCATGCATTATTGTGATTGTTACAGGAGACAAGGTATACAGGATTATCATTAGTGTGAGGATTACGTGGGATGAACAATATTCAAATTTGTGTTATGTTGCAGTCAATTTTATTTTTTATTTGCCCTATTCGTTACGGAAATTAATTTAATTAGCCGCGTTTGTCTTTCTATTCCTGTCAACGGTTGATCCGCCGGCTAAAATCGGGACACCCTGACTGCTCTTCAACAGACTAGACTGCAAAACTTGATGTATTTCGGAAAAAATGGACAGACCATAACATATATGCATTTGCATGTACTTAAATGTGTCATTTAAAAGGCGTGTAAGCACAGAAATTAATTGCAAAGGAAGGCTATCTCCTTCATCATTGTTTTTCTTCATGACAGAAGTATTACGAGGAGTAACTCGTCAACCTAGATTGTAAATAGTAAAATGATCTTCAAGCTTTTGGTCGAGGAAAGAGTACGAGTCATATAATGTGTAACAAGATCCGTTGAACGTAAACACAACCCCTTAAATTTCTTACACGAATTCTCTAGCCTTTAATTGCTACCTCAGGTTGGGTTATAAATTGTTCATACGGAGATCTTCAAAGATATGTGAAACAGAAACCTCAATAAATTACATATACACGATATATATGGAAAGCTTAGCCTTACCACTCCAAAATCCAAAATTGGCATCAACATGCCGCACCACCATCACGCTGATTAATAAACCTCAGTCGCAGCTCGTTAAATATTTCGCACAATTTCCTTTTCGATTTCCCAGATTTATAACCGTACCAGTAAACTAATGTACAAATACCGAAAAAAGTTTTTATTTTTTTTTACGGCAGAGCCCACCCAGGTGAACTCAAGCGAAAGGGTTAAGTTATATGGAATTAAGGAATATTTCAAATTACCCATGACCTTTGAGTCGAACCAACTAACAACATAATTGATTAGCCACGGATGCGGGTAAGTGGAATTATATTGGGAGTTCCAAAAATATGTCTCACAATGAAACATTCCTAACTGATACTCACAGAATTGGATGAAAAACGTAAACAAGTACCATTAATTGCCAAGCAATTCTGGTGGTAACGGTTAAGAATGTTCTTTTGTTAGCCGGATCTTTCGAAAAGATATAACTCCCACCTAATTTTTTGAAACGCCCTGTTATTTTGGTACACCCTATATAGTGGCGCTCTGAAACAGTTACGTATTTCAAGGAAAACTCGAAAGCATCACTCTTTACCGAAATAATGGATATCATTTTTGGAATTCCATATCCTTCGGGCTGACGAAAACTTGTTCGCATGTTTATGGTGTAGTTTTATAGTCTTAATATGTGTGGTGCATCTTTAAATAAACCACTTCATTGAGAATGAGCCTGCTGTTGCCTGATGGTTAAATTCTTTCTTACTTTATTTAGTTTGACTCAATTTAGTACCCATAACACTCCAATCGTATTCATGAGGAATAAAGTGAAAGTGAATGAACTTAACCCATGAACTCTCAATTTCGTGATTCGCTTCTCAAATTGATTAAGTACTTTGAACTTGACTCCACCTTGTTAGTAGTTTATTTTTATTTTTTTTCTGTTTAAATTAATACTTCATTCGGTGAACCCCTCATTCATCCATTCATTTATTCATAAGAATAATTATTTTGGCGTTCATGACCGTGGAGAGGGTTGAACGACATATGTATGAGTATGACATTTGACATTGGCGAGCACATGACGATATTTTTGATTCGGACCATAAAAATCTTACTATTTAATCAGTATGAATCTGGACTTATTATCTTTCCTGAGTCGTGCGATGACAGAATGAATATATCCCACATAGTTTGTCACATGATAGCTTATTGTCTATTTCTAGGTGGGAGAAAGAATTCACCTCATTTTAATGAGTATGAATAAATGAATTCTCAATTCCATTGCGATACTGGTATATCGGAGGTAAAAGATTCGCAAAATGAAGTTATTTCCTTGCCTTCCACATAAATTAGACCCTCTGGCCTTTTGCCTCCATCATTTTGTTTTGAATTAAATTGTGAACAAAGTTTTGAGGATTTGTTGGGAAAGGAATTCAATACTTCATCTAACAAAGAAGGAAGTCGTTCCTGAAGAGAAGTCTCCTCAACATTTAATACTTAGCTCATCAGCTCTGATGAAACAAAAAGATGAAAGAAACAAGTTGTTTGTATTCGGGTGAAATTCCACCCACTGATTAGTGGAGTAATGCAGTTACATGCACATGATGACTGAGTAACGAACTAACTTAACCAAAAACTAGCTAATTCATTCCACCACCATCCAAATGCCACAGGCTCCTAAACTGATTAAAAACAAGAAATAGTGTAAATACATGAAGAAAAGTTAGGTTAGAATGGAAACTCTACCCAATTTGGATACATTTACAATTAACTTAAAGGGTGGTCCGGTGCTCTAAACCCTGCACTCGCAACGAATTGATGAATAAATTCAAATTCTACGAAACTGGTTGCAACGTGAAATCAAAAATGCCTTCGAATCAAACCTAACATGGTAATTAAAAGTTGTAAGTCGTCCTCCTATGATGGTTCTTTTCACTCAGGTTGATCATTCAGTTAAGATCGTTCCTGTAATTACTTGTCAACCGTATAACATACCAAGATAAGATTGAATGCATTTCTGAGCAGGTGCGGTATTGACTGAAGTAAATCGTACATCTCACGCCATCTTGCCGAAATAGATGCTGAAAGTGATATCGCGGGCCCTAATTTGACAGAAATAGTGAACCCATTGATATAGACTCGAACTTTTAGATTTTGGACTCGGAAATCACGTGGGTGGTAACGGTTTCGATTCCTACTGACATCACTTTCTTCACCAACTTTTTCTTGCATTAATTAAAAGCACTAATTTATTTACCCCAGGAAAACAGTGATAAGCAGTGATGGTTTATCTAAACATACGAACTAAAAATAAACTAAATTTAATTTTGGAAATTCCCCGTTAAAGTGTGACTCAGCGTGGCAAATCCATTCAAAAATCGCGCCCAATTTTAATTGGTTTCAAGGATAAAAAGTCAGCGTCTATTGGATCTGATTGATACATTTTCATGGAGTCAAAATTCATGTTTAAAAATTACAAATTGAAACGGAATATAAATATGCACTTCGATTGTCAGGTGACGTGACTTATGTACTTCTGAAACCAAGCGAGCGAATGGAATCCAATGTAGTCACCTGGTTTAGAATTAGTAAAAATTTTGAATAAAAATTCCATAGAGATACAGGGAATGAATTGTTAAAAATTGGATGGATGATAGGATAAGGGAGTTTGGAAGGACTAGTTGAGTTGTGAACGGTGATGGTGATGGTGATGGTGGTTAGGATATTTGTCATGAATTCGAAATATATTTGGGAAGGAAGTGAGGCGTCATTATGACGAAGGAAATGGTGAGAATAGATCTTGCAAAACTACCAAAAACCGAAAGGATGGAACCAACAGACAGACATTTTGCATTCTACTCAGGAGAACATATCTTATTACCACTACCAGGACCATATCGGCCTTATCCACCTCCACCTCTCTAGTCTTTCTTGTAGGTATATGTAAAATGGTAATGCCCGTATACTGACGAGTATTTTTACTGCTTCTAAGTCTCCTGAAGATTCAATAGGGATTGAGTCCCAGTCTCTCACGTACTTACATCACATCAGGATAGGAGAAGAACCAAACTTCTCTCTTTATCCTTCCTTCGTTTCCTATATCTATCCTTAGAACCTTAGAACATATACAAGTGTGGCTCTACACTTCCAACGCCACTCTCGATTCTCCAAGTTTTCGAGTTCGGTTCAATGATGTTGGTTGAAGAAGGAACGGGAACGACCAACGACGGTAAAGACTTCGCCTGTTTTCACCATTTCATTCCACAAGGAACAGTATTCCAATGACAAACTCATATCTTGTCGTGCCTTATCACCCATGAATGTATGATATTATAGTCAGTGGCCATACCAATTCATGTGTGATTGCATTTTCCAGCCGGCATGACATTTCAGAAAGCGCAGTATCCGCAACTTTAAGTGTCCTCGTCTGAGTACTTCCTCTTGTTGACACTAGCCAGAAAGTATGATCAGGTATCCGCGTACTATTAATTCACAATGGGTTAACTCTTCATTTACTCTAAGAGAGGTACCCCTAGTAGTAGGTGAAATCCTCAGTAAAGAAAAATTTCCTTAACACTCGGAATACTGGCCTATAGTTGTCTCGATATCACGTATCATGAGGACAAATGTCCACACACTGTAACATTATACCCACCCATAAGGACAGATGTCCACATTGGCGGTGTTGCGACACTCACTGATAAATC
>JAQGCA010000054.1:0-57662 GCA_034698945.1 Protaphorura quadriocellata | reverse complement strand
TTTTGTGTGTATTTTTTTGCACTTTTTTGTTTGTTTGGACTTACCGGCTCTCTTTACTACCCGTCCACCCTCTTTGGGTTTTTCCTTTTTTTTGCCCCATGTACCTCGGCAGGGCTTTGGGGAAGGGGGGGGGAGGTACGCATAGTAGCACATGTACGGGTTTTGGTGGGCTATGTGGTTCACATCTCTCATGGTCTACAGGACTCTGGACTATGACTATATTTTATGATTTGTCTAAATTTTCTTGCAGGGTCTTCGGCCCCTTCTCCCCCCAGGGTCAGAATGTATGCCTTGGCACTCGTGAACACAAAATGCTTTTTGAAAGTGTGAGCTGATCTGAAACAAAAGCATCCATCCCATTGAATCGAACGAGATTCTTGATTCGCATGTTTCCCTATCGACAGATCGAATCTATTGTTGAACTTCTCCCGTCGTATTATCACTCGCAAAAACGATAATAATGTCTTAAGCAACGACATATACGGGGAAATTGTTGTATTACTGTAAAGTGTGAACTCTTGTTTCTAGTATGGTTCAATTTTATCTCTATTCGTTCAAAATATACATCAGTCAAGCACGATAAAATTTACTTTCAGTTCTTCCTTCCTAGAAATGCTATTAGATGTTTCCTCAAATGTCGCGAGTGTTCCTTCTTTACTTTACATTAGTCGTATCTACGTAAGAATTAGCATTATCTGAAATAGAAAATCGGACTTACTTTATCTTGTAATAGATCTCTTTCTTCCCGAGCAAATTTTTGGACCTGATTAGATTTAATTCTATCAGATAAGAGCTTGAAATTCGCATCATCTTTTTCCCTGAGCTGTTGGATCAGTCTAGAATTTTGTTCTTGCATGTCTTCGAATGCTTGACCAGTTACTTCCATTTCATTAATCAACGCTTCCTCTTCTAATTTCTGAGCAGCAACTTGTTTCTTGAGGGAATGAACCTGTTCCTCTAGAACTCGTATTCTTTTTACAGCGTCGTCATCTGCTAGCTTCTTTTTTTCTTCCTTATTAGTTTCGAACTTCTTTACGACCTGCCTTAGATCTTCAATTTCAATACGATTCTTCTTCTCGTTGGCCATTAATTGGACTCGCTCTCGTAGATCTTTGCTGGACCCTTTATACATGTCTAGAAGGAGTTTGGTCTCGCGTTGCTCATTCATTGCTTTCCTAATGAACCATAACAACAATTTTAAAATGTGCATACTTATATGGAACCAATTTTCGTGCGTATATTTCAGTTCGATAGTACAGACAGTCCACTGTAGTTTAATACAATTGATAAAAAATGAACTCACTTAAGTTGAAATCTTAGGTCCTTCATACTATCACATTCATGCCTAGGACTTTTCATCTCGCGTTTGATCTCCTTTTTTATTACAACATCGTTATTCAGTTTATCATTCTTCAGGTTGTCCATACCCTGCACAAAAAATTCAGAAGTCCAGAATGATTAAATAAGATGATTTATTACAAAACGAAAATCAAAATCAAACTATATGTGCGTCCATTTCCAGAAGCGACACAAGGAATGCCCCGGACAGTGCGTTTTATAAAGATTGATTCAAAATTTAGCATATAAATATAACCATTTTTTGAATTGTTTTTTTTTCAGGTTACAGGATAGTTTTCTCACTTATTATAATTAAACGTGATGCACTGATACTTTATTTTGTGAGCTGTGAAGTTGATGTCTTTATGATAGGCATACTACCAAGTGGTGTTGCCTTTGCCTACTAAAACTCTCGTCCGTATTGTCACCTGTATTATACTTGAAACAGACTAATATGACAACTATGACCATTTTAGCTGCGTAGTGCGATGTTAGTGGTTGGAACATGTCCACGAATGCCTTGCTAATTCGGACATTTTAAAACAAGAGACACATTTGAGCTTCGAGAATTTGGAATATCGTTATAAAAAGTACGTGAAATCGAAGTTCGAACCTCTGACCTCCATAGATTAATCGGAATAGTCGAAAGCGCGTGCAAATATCCACAAAGTTCATATAACTAATACAAACATCATTATCTAATTATACGGTAACTAAAAATTGTAACTCACGTCATTGGAGGACTCGCCTTCATGATGCATTTTGACATCGGACGGGGAAGATGGTTCCTGTTTAATCAGGAGACTTGAAGAACTAGGAGATTCCTCATCATCCCTTGACCCATCGGAACCCGAACTCTGCCGTCTTCTAAGGTCGCCTTTCTCCAAGAGTGTGTTTAGCTTCGTCTCCATATGATCACGGTCGAACTTCAACTTCACAATTTCCACACCTATCTCTTTGTACTTTTTTCGGTACCTTTGAGAGTCTCCTTTTAATTGCTGATTGTGATTTTGGAGCGACGTGATCAAATGACGCATTTCACGATTGATGGGACCGGTCTGTTCATTTGCAGTTAGATTCTGTTCAAATTCTATCCGAAGCATTTCATACTCTTTTCTCACTTGACCTAACATGTCTTCTAGTTGAATCAACTCCGTCCGGAGTTTCTTTTGCACCATCAATTCTTCACCCTAGAATTTAACAAACACAAAATTTAAGTATACTGTTCCACCTAAACCGAAGATTCATCCTCAAAAAATGATCCGTTTAAACCTCATGAAGACGTATTCTAATTCAGCTAATTAAAATAATCAGGCCACATGAATAGACAAACGCACGACTAGAGCGGTCCTGTTCTGGTCCCGTTCTAAGGCCGGACTGGACGGGGACAATTTTTAGGACGGTCCTCGTCGTCTCACCGTCCGGTAAAGTCAGGACTGGACCGGAACCGGACTCTACGTACTCTGGCCGAGCTCTACGCACGACGCGAATGACAAAAATTGAGTAGTATGAAAACATGAAACAAAATTTCCAGACATTAAAAAAGCTTTTACACAGGATAACAGTGAGATCAAGTTATATTGATTTACGATACAAGTGTACATCTTAAGTTTTCCTAATTTTAATACAGTTAAGATTTGGTGCAGTTCAACTTCACTACCAATCTGTGTCGAAACTTTTGAAAGGTCTGGGTACCACTACCTCGATATGCTCGTTTTGTTTCATCTGTTGGGCCTTCAACTGGAGGGCAGATTGTCGGGCCTCAGAGAAACTAGCACGGAGTTGATTTGACTCATTGTACATTACTGAGAACTTGGATTGAAGGCATTTGTACTCAGTAGTTTCAACGATGACGGACTCTGGTAACTGTCGAATCTGCAAATATCATCAAAAGGAATAAATTAGTAATTAGAAAATGATCGGGATGTACAAGGCAAAATGAAGTTGGATTCGATCAATCTAGAAATTAAGAAAAAATAAACTTACGTCCATCTTCAGTTTCTCCAATTCCACAAGGGTTTCTTTGTGATTATGATGCAGACTTTCTAATTCAGTCAATCGATTATTGGCTAGTTCCCTGAGTTCTTCATTATCTTTTTGAAGATTGACAACTTCCATATCGCTCATATCCTCCTTGAAATCACATTCTTTTTTCTCTTCAGTCCCACAACTGAGCTGGAGAGACCGGTATTTTTCAACTAGTTCTTGAACATCCGCTACAAGTTTATCATTCCTTTCAATCAGAACAGAAAGTTCATAACTTAAATCATCCACACGATTTTTTAATTCATCCTTCTTGGTCACTTCAGAATTCAATTTTTCGGTCAACTCCTTAATCTGAAAGACGTATTGTAATAAAAAACAAAATTAGTAAATACTAACTACGGGACGGAAAGTGATAAGTTGAATAAACTTGTACGCCCGAAGGTTACATCGAATTCGGCCTACAGTTGGCCAAATTCAGCCTCTAATTATTTTGTGAATGAGAATGCAGACTTACCTTTAGTGACATGGTGTGAAACCGCGCGTGAAGACTTGTATTTAAGGCTTGAAGAGAACGATTTTCGCCTTCGATTTGGACATACGTATCTTTTAGAGCTTTCTCCAAATTCGGAACATTTTCTGAATAAAGCGGACAGAGAAAATTCATTAAATATCATTATGAGTATCGAATGACCACATGAGTTACCTATGTCTCGCTAATCACTATACCATTACTAAAAACTGTGTACTCCAAAACGTAAATATTAACAGGTTACCTCCATTAATTGCCTTGGCCATTTTTTCACTTCGTTGCTGCACCCGGTCGAAAGCTTGAATAATTTTGGCTACTGCTCTTGTTGAAACCTGAAATTACATTAAAACATTAGGATTTAGAAAATAGTTTTCCTATAATTTAAAAGGTCATTCCATGTCAAAAAATAAAAGTTTACTCACCTGAACACGATTTACTAATTTAATGTCCAATTCGTCCTTGTCCCACGTACATAATTGGGTCACGAACGAAGTAGTAGCCTCGCTCTCGTCTGAAACAATTTCAAACCATTATTTTTATATTTAAGAAAATAATAAACATAAAATTGACAATTATTAATATTACAATTGACGATCAAATATTACTGTAAAGAAATTCTTTTCTCTAACAGAATGTAGTCCCTGTGCTAAAAATTAATATAATATAATAGTAAGCAAATATGATCATACTTTTACTCTCTAACTCGTCGCATGTTTCGGCGTCAAACCTTTGCAAGAGAATACGAATATCTTCATTTAATTGATTCCAATAGCGATTAGTGACATTTACTACGGTGTCGTCTTGCGTTTGTCTTGTCTCTAGTTGTTCAATTCTTAACTTCAATCCATCTTCAAGTTTTTGTCGGGCCTCTAGTCTCTGTATAAATTATTAACAATTTAAAATTAAAATTTAATCTCAGTGATATTAGCAAGAACACACAGTACTTTCATAGCAAGTATCCCAAGTTCAAATTCAGTTCTGAGTGCATGGAAAACAAACAAAGTCAAAAGTGAAAGCACTTGGTTTAGAAAAACTGACTTTGACTTGCTTTCTTTGTACATTTAACTAGAAAAATGTTATCCGTTCATGATCAGCCGGGATTTCCCAGTTTGCAACGTACACTTATGAAATGTTTAGAAAATAACGGTCATGTGTGGGTCAGGTCAATGTTGTCATTTATTACTTAATAACGTAAACTCCGTAACGTTTTCACGTAAACGTGGAAATCAAATAATTTATCCTTGGAGAAATTACATTTCAAATCAATTCAGAAGATCCCAGCCTCAGAGATCAACTGTTCATTTGAGTTTCCAATAATAGGCAACTTAGTTGGTGGACGATAATTAAAAATTCTTCACGTATGACGTATTAACGGAATTTCCTTCTCTGTTAATTTTTGTTCAGAAATTTTATTTAAAATTTTCGAATAGTATTAGAAAATGTCATAGTCTGGATAAAACGTTATGTAAGATTTTTCACCCACAGCGCAGCAATGAACATGTTATATCGTAATTTATTCAAACGTTTGTGGAATGTCATCTGTGATCTTGACGTCCTTACCTGTCTCATTTTCTTTTGCTGGAACTGTAATACTTTGATGTCCATTTCTTCCAGCGTGGAGACAGGGCCAATCCTCAAGGGCTCAATGACCAGTTTCTTCTTGGTCGGTGGAGGACTGAGGCCATCAGGAGGGGTCAAGATTGGATTGGTCATCGTAGGGGAATCGTCATGTGGGCGCTTGACCGCGGACATGATAATATGATTATCAGTAGTGCGGGGACGCGCCACGACGATGTTTCCTCCAGGGACGCTCGTTGTGATAATTTTCTGAACTTCAGTCGTCTTATTAATTATTATATTGTGGGTGTATCGACGGCGTAACGGGTGAGTGGCCTGGGAGGTCATCGACTCGAACTCCCGGGATACTCACTCAAGGTCAACATAATTTTATAATCCTTCCATTTTCTTCACCACCACCGTCCAGGTCACCCGTCCGTCACCTTTGACCTTTGTCAGTCTTTACGAATGATGAATGACACCTACATACATACACACAAATTCACATTAACGCCTGTAATCATAAGTAAGTCTATGGCCGCAATCAGTTTCTTTAACGTTTATTTATTTCTCTCTTGTCTTGGGCCAAGACAAACTTGACATACATGACCTTAGATGACCTTTGATGCCGGGTATACGATTTTCGACTTGAAGTGGGAGTCTAAAAATCCATCTTATTCTATAATCTGGAATGGGTCACCAATCGTGAGGATTGACCCGGTACACGACTGTACAAGAACAGGGTGTACCGGAAGTTGGAAATTGATGGGTTTTGGACAGTCGTTAGTTACCTTGATTGAAATTTATGGTGAGACAGTTGTATTTGAATTTTGTATTGATTTGATGATTGTTGTGAGCATCCCGGTGATAATCTGAGACTAAGAGGAAGAGGATGATGGTCCTTGACTGGTGTGATGACAGGGGTGTCCATCCATAGTCTGTCTCTGGTCTCTGGCCTATTTCTAGGGTCACCTCTCTCTGTCTGACTCTGGCCTCTGCTTCTGCCTCTTCGGCTCCAAAGCTTCGTCTGCTCAGAGGGATTTCTATATGGAACAAAACCGCTTAGGATCCGCATCACCACAGCATATCCCAGGGTCCCCCATCTGCTAACACCCACCCGACCAACAGGGTGGTCCAAAGATACTTCCAACTCCCATTTAGTCCAATGTCACCACTATCACCACTTCCAACTTCCAACCCACAAACTGGGTGTCTGAATAGCATCTCATACCCCTAATCTATTCTATTCATTACAGTCAAAAAAAAATTCAAAAGTTATACCAGCTTATTTCAGTCTTAATCGGATTCAGCGTAAAATTATAATTCATATAATTGGATTTTGAAACATGGTGAGAATTTGAGTCGCAATTTCGCAATGTACATCATTTAACCTTTTGGTGCTCTTGTCATATTTTACAAAATTCTCAGAAGAAGGAAAAATAAAGTACTTCATTTCTGCAGACGACTTTTAACTTTTTGATGTCAAGGGATTCCAATTGGGATAGAAATAGTATGGCGTGTGTAGGTTGGAGCTTCAGTTGTAGTTCCCTTGTGAAAGTATGTCAATGGTTCGATCCATCCGAAAGACGCCGAAACATCTCATTATTGGTTGACACCGCCTCCCTATCCAGTAGTTGGGATCATTTGATTAAACTACTATACTGACAGATCATTCATAATAGAATTTTGAAAATCGTTGATTGAATTCATATTAGACGAATGGTCGATATTATAGGTTTGTTGTTGAATTGGGATTAATTTATTTTAAATTAGCAGTTTAGCATTATTCTATTAACTCTTCCAGGAGTGTACGTTAGCATACCACCGACAGATCGCATTTCTCTATTAACAGATATTTTAATAAATGATGAATAACAATAAGGGCAAATTGGTAAAATTAATCAACTACTCTAGCAAGTCCATTGCAGCATAATGGTATGGTTGGCCCATTCTGTCTCGCTGTGCTGGGGTTTGATTCCTCGGACTTGCACTCCCGGTGATTGCTTTAAAGAGGTTTTTTTCCGCTGGTTTTTCTTTCTACAAGATGGTACCTACGTTGTACGTCTCTAGGCCAAATGGGAAGCAACCCAAAAATACGCGATGATGTTTGATTCGGCCTCAGCGGCTATGTCAATTAATGTGGGTGTATTTTTTTAATCAACTACTCTAGTCGTATTTATTTATATCGCATCATTTATGAACTGGAGTTTGGCGTGCAGAATTTTTGCAAAAATGTTTTGTTTTAAGTTATGAATACTTTCCAGAATAATTCCATTATCGGAATTGACCATAATGATAACAGTCGGAATTCTAATAGAGTAAATACAAACTCTCGTTTAGTGTTAAGGCGGCGTCGGAGCGTTCGAACACCTGGACGTACGACCCTGTCTGATCATGACGTTTACATTCGATTCGAAGCTTATAACATTGGATTCAACATTCCGGATGATTCGCCTGACACTCAACGACTCCTCTATGAACACTATTTCAGAATACCCCCGCCAGAGGTCCCACATGTCTTGCGGTGAAGATCTGCTCGACTTTCGTTCTTGTTGCCGCTCCGTCTACCTCTATGTAATTTACCATTCCTCAGGATACATAGACCTTTTCTGTACAACACTACGTTCCAGCTAAGAATTGTTGTATTTGAACTGCAGTGATTTTTTTTCGAAAATATGAAATACGTTACAATTTCCACCGTAATGATAATCAAGGAACCCCGTAATATGAAACCAAAAAAATGAATCATAAATTATGTGATCACATTAAGTTTAAAATATGTGACCGGCACAGCGGCTGGTTGTACTTGTACTTCGTGTACTGACTGATCCCACTCCCAATTACATATTATTGAAAAACTGACCTAACCTTTTGAGGAGACCAAGGACATTATAATTTCTGATGTATAATGCTGAAGAGATACCTGGAAAGGATATATTAGGCAAGGAGTATTCATAGTGGTCTTTGGTCTCTGAGGAGTGCTCCATAATTGTTTACAAAAAAAATAACAACTTTTTTTCGGACTGGATGAAAATGTATTACAAAGTCCCATCTGGTTGGCAGTTTTCATCCAATGTTAAATATCTATATGGGAAATCCTGGGTTAAAATGGCCTAGTAACCGCATGGTTTAGAGAGAGTAAAAAACACAATTTTATTTCTGAGAGGTCAGATAGAGCACTCCGTATAGCCAAAGACCTCGGTGTATCCTCCGTGATATTAGGTACTATGAACCGTCCAAAAAATATAATGCATTCCTTGACAAAGACATCCGCACAGGATATATACTGATGCTTCATACGAAATAACCAATTTTTTTTTACAGAAAAGAAGTAACTAATCAGTGGTTGAGAATATTTTATTTTTTTTTAAAAACGGAATTTGGAATTCTCTGAATAGGTAGCACATATATTTCTTCCAATCTTCCATCCAACTATACAACAATAAATGTGACCATGAACAGAAGTATTCACTGATCATACTTTTGGGAGTACTACCTTCCTATGTAGCAGTATTTGAGAATGGCATTATTTTGTGTCATTCAATTACAACCGTTTCGTCTACAACACAGTACAATTAATATTCAGGCATCCTTGAAAACGAGCATCTGAAAGGAGAAATGGCTTGAATTTTATTTTGATTAACATGCATACCTGCTATCCAGGATAGGTATCCTGCCTGTTATCATAAGAACGATAAATCATTTTTAGACTACTACCATCTTATAGTTCATTTTTATTTTCACTTTTGCCGTTTCGCCAGAAATATTTTCCGAATAAATACAAAAACCTCAGTCACAATTGAATTTCATTTCACTATTTAAATTCAATATGATAAAATCGGTATAAAAACCATTTCAGTAAAGTGAAAAAATTTCGCATAACGAAGAATAAAATTAGATGATTGGAATTCGATCTGAGACAATGAGCTGGCTGATCAGGGATCGTAGTTCTTAAGAACATCAACCAAGTGCTCATTATCTTTAAGTCTTCTGACGACCTTCCTTTTAGTGCTTTTCTTCAGCCTTGCAGCGACTTTCTTGACACCTTGACCTTCCATGGACTTAATCCCGGCTTTGTCAAGGTATTCCTCTATCTTCTGGTCGTCAATTCCATCGACAGCCACGCCCCTCCACAACTTCTGAAACTCTTCGTCTATTTCAATCTTTGTAGAACGATCGTTGTAAAACAAAATTTTCTTTTTGTCCGGTCGAGCAATAGTTAAAATTTCTGAATCCAATGCCTAAATTGTTTTTAGAATAGAATAAAGTAAGCCCCCATATAGATATAATACATCAATATTGCAGCAGGATATTAAAACCACACCTTTAAAACTTTCTCAGCATGAGGAATCGATTCTACTACGTCATCTCGATATATACCTCCTAAGCCTTTCATATCATGATTTCTCAAAAGTCGCAGCAAAGATCGTTTATCTCGACATTTCAATGGCGGTTTAAATAAGAATCTACCCTCCGGTGTATTCTCAATTTTTGGATTGTTTGGAAGAGCTTCCGAAAGCAGCCACTGAAAACAGACAAAAATTAGACACATTGTCAAATATATAAACAAAATGCAAATAATATTTCGTGATTGAACTGAGAACTTGGACAAACAAATATTTCTGATTCAGATGCAGTGACGCCAATTATTTACTAACCACCGAATATTTGGTGACAACATGGCACTGGACGTGGCACGCGCTGGCATTAGCAGTATTGAAAAATGATGTTCTCAATTAATATCTTACCGCTCGGACTTTACCACTGACATCTAGCTGATTTGTTTCATCTAATACTTCTTCTAGTGTTAAAGGAGAATCCTCTCCATCCTGGAATTTCTGCTTTAAATGTCGCACAATTTTCGTCAACACTCCAAATTTAAAAGCTGACGCAGAACCTGCGGCTGCTCTGTTTCTGATAAGATTCTGAGAATCCGAAGAAGGTCTACAAATAAACGTTGACAACAGTTATGAAATAAGGGAAGACAATATATATATTCATGTGTCAGGCACTCGTGGGCTTACCCGGGTCTTTCGGGGCGTTTTTTCTCTTCTGCTGGTTCTTCTTTTCTCTTTTTAGTCTCAACACTACAAGTTAATAGGAATATATTAAATTAATTAAGATGGTAATAGTTTAAGTTTAGTACAGTGAACCTCTCAAATCAATCGGGCCGAAAAAGTGGATTTAATTCGAATTCGAAAGTATTCCGATAAGTGATAAGGTAGGAAATTATTAAGCCCTTTAGAGCTAACTTAAAATTCTTATCAGAAACGCGGTCCTAAATGGGAGGGGGTCCCATAATGAGAATTTACTGTAGAGTACAATCCATCTTTAACCTACTCAAATATCGTCTGGAAAATGCATGGGCGGTTGTCTGTCCCATGTTAGAAAATTCTGTCTGATTCAACGTACTTATTTCTTAGGACCGTATTGGTACTAACGAATCCACTGTAAATTTTAAATTGAATGAACATCAACACTATTGAAAATTTTAATTAATACAACTTTCTCCGAATATAATGTTATATAAAATATGATATACAATATACAAAATAAACTTACGTAGGGATAGCAAACGCTTTCTTCTTGAAGTTTTCACGTTCCCTCAACAGTGCCGGGTCCATTACAATAACTGTTAATAATTACTACAGTGACTAACAGTTGGATCACTGGTTCCTGGTTAATTTACTGTCAATGTTTAAAATAATTATGATAACTAATTCGGCAAGATGATCAAAAAATTTCAGTTCTGGTCTTCAGACCGTTTTGAAGTGAAGTTGAAAATATCCCGCCGATTCAAACTTTATTGACGGTAGGCAGTATATTAATGCTGCCAATGAAACAAATACCTTCAAGGAAAAGACGTTAATATGAGACATACCTATGTCTAAAACCTGGGTTGGTTGGAAAATACTGAGATATACATTTCGTAGGGATGTAAGTGAAGGAAGTGTGGCGAAATTGATCATTGTGTCATGATTTTAAATAATGGCATATCTCTGAACTGCGCGCATTCTTCATAAATAACACTATAACTAAAATATTCTCATCGAAAGAAAATAAAAGCAGAATTTTAATGTGCGAAACATTAACATTCGAGGAAAAATACTGCGGGATGAATTATCTGGCGTACGGGTTTAAGTACCGGTTCCTAAGATAAAACACACAACATAGAAGAAATAATGTAAGATAAAAATAATTGACCTCACAATAGAAATAATTGATGGGTAATGTGAACAAGTTGTAGAAACATTATCGATAAGGTCAATGGCACGAACTGCATAGTATCTAATAGTGTGTTTGTGTACCAAATATTTTTGGTTTCAGTTGTATAAAATTACTACTAATAGCGTATAATTTTGTTCTGCCTTTCTTTCGGACTCGGACTGGAAAAATTAAACATTATTAATAATAGGATTCCTTCGTGTTATCTTACGGTTCTCAATTTTTCAGAACAGAAATCTACCATAATCTGTTCGAGATTCTAACGGTTCCATATAGGCACAAGTGCTAAGTCACAGCGACGGCCGACTCAGCAGATTGATTTCATAATATGCAATCCTGATGTATGGAATTATTCCAATAATGTCTCTTCGCCAACCTCACTATCAGTTATTTTTGTCAGCTGTCTATGCCTCATTTGACTTCTTAATTGCAATTTTTAATGTAATCGGAATATTGACTGCGGAAAACATTGGGAAAATCCAGTAATAGCATATTATAGCTTGTGAGGGGATCGGATAGCGAATCATTATCCAGTATTGAATTCGGTCAGCTTTATCAGAAAATAAAAGGAGCCAATAGACTATTCTACCTCACCCTTTCCATTCCAAATAGAAATAAATAATTCCAGACGATTAATTTTAATGCTTTGTCCAAGCACACTTTACTCAAATAAATTGTGTCAAATTCAATCGAGTATAACAATGTCGTAGAAGAACAATACAGTTTAACGATAAATATTACACACCCTTAACTAAAATAACTCTCATTTGCATTTGATACAAAAAGAACAACGCCATCATTTTTTGATGAATTTGTTTTCATTTTTATTTGATTATTTAAATCTCATCACGATTGCTCTCGGTTGTCAATTTGTCGTTAGTAAATAATTAAGTTCGTATAATATATTCGTAAGTCCAGTAATTCATTCCAATAATTTGTCATAATTAAATAGATCCTTTTTTTGTGTGAAGTCACAAATACACGAACGACAAAGGTTTAACATGAAACACGATGAACTTAAAATTTAAGTTATGAAATTAAGAATACCAGTCCTTAGTTGCCGAAGTTGTCTATGAAAGTAGCTGAGAAGAGTAAATTGGCAATACTTTCCATTTCACAGAAAATACAAAAGCTAAAAGAGTATACTGATTTCAACATTGCTTTTTCCTTGAGTATAATTTGTTTGAATTTTCGTCTTTCTAATGTTCCTATGCATGAGAAGTAGCGCAGTGACTGAATATTACAATGTTTCCTTAAATTTTAAATCCCCGAGAAAACACACATTGTATGCAAATAGCAAACACTCAGGCCGAATGTTATAATTTGGTAACTTTGGGCTCTTCACTTCACACACAATTATTATTTCTATAAAAATTGTAGCAAAAACGCACCTTTAAGAATAATGGAGTCTAATGGAAGTCCACTGTGCTTCCACAGCACAATCAAAACAAAAAATAAACTAAATAAAACTTAAAAGTGGTCTAACCATTCAAAATAAAAAAAAAATACTATATACGAATGGACGAACGCATTACATGACATTTTGGTGGATGGGCTGCACGATGAATAAACTACATATAAAACTTAAAATTAATACTCACTGGTATGCGTATGTAATAATAATAGTAAACCCTAGTTAGCCCAAGTACAAACAATCAAACAAATAAACGGAAATACAAATAGAGATGCGTCGATCTCTTTGGAAAGTATGTTTACAAATCAGTTGTACAATTTTACTGGGAAATGTTTTTTGTAAAGTCTTTTAAGAGTGACGTGAATACTTGTTTGTTCGTTACATGTTTTCCAAGAATGTGATGATGAAGGAGTGACATAATTAACTTAAATTTATAAAATACTACTTTCATTAATTCATCTCTGACAAGGAAACGTAAACCGCTTGTCACTTCACTTCGACGTTAGCGTCTAATGGAAAATCTCGAGTATGAATGATTTACATCCTTAACGCTTAGCAGTTGAATAATAATACTTAAACAAATTCAACAGAACTTAATGACACAATTAGCAAGTAGGCATTAATATTTTTAGCAGTCTCAGTAAGCTACACGTGTGAAGGTCCACTCCCATTGAGTAGTGAAGAGTTCGAAGTTGTAGTTGAAGTTGCAGCGGCCTTCCCTTGCTGGTCATTCAGACTCCACGCTTCCAAAGACTTTTGAACATGGGCCATGGCTGTGTCCATGTTTGGAATTCCGCCCAACTTTTCAGTCTCCGAGGATTTTAACACCTAAGGTCAGAATAAAATATTCAAATTAGTACTAGGAAAATCCTTCTGAGTGGCAATGAATTATGCGTCATTATTAGGCACTCTGTAATGCCCTTGGCTCAATCTGGCCTAAACTGGTAACTATGGAGTATATCTCGAATCCATACCTGTAATCTGGAGCCATGAATTTATTCGATTTTTTCTGAAAACCTTAAGCTTGTTCAATTGTCCAATTCATGACTGATCTAAAATCGTCAGATCTCACAAGATATTTGCTTATATGAAATAATCTGTCCGGAATCCGGATATCTTGATAAACAGTGACCTGACCGGATCATACCATCTGTCGGCTACTCACGGCTTCCTTAACCAAATGCTTCGAGGGATTTCGAACGTATTACTTTCTGTTTGAACTTTTAACTAATTACTGCATATCATTTTCATTTCCCGGATTATTTACCTGCAAAATATTGGAAGCGACACTGGAGACACGCTGATCACAGTGGATGACAATGACTCGAATGACTGAGACGAGTTTCCCTAGGGCTGCTTGAAGCTCATTAATTTCTTGGCCTAGGAGGACGTATTCTTCATCTGGACTCGTTGTCGAGCCTGGAGAAATTCCTTCCAATCCTAACCGCTCAGCCTCTTGGCGTTCCAGGATAGCTTGATTCAAATTTTGAAATGAATTACTAGTTCCTCGCCCAACCCCTGGTCCCGTTAGTGGATTTGGAGGAGTTGCAGTATGAGTAATAATGGTAGTAGTAGTAGCAGTAGTAGCTGACGGTAATTGTGTTACAGTTTCAACGGTTAATTTTTCTTGGACACCCTCATCACCAGTAGTACCAGCCGGGGGGACTAGTTGACTTGTCTGAGTCTGTAGTGGAACTTGGAAAGCATTGGACAGGGATTTGATTAGTGGGAGTAGTAAAGAACAGCTCAGCTCAGTTTCGTCGAGACCCACGCCCACGCCACCTCCATTTCCGCCCTTCAATCACAACAGATGAAATTAGTAAAATGTTAATGATTAAAATAATTATCATAAATTAAACCAGACATCGCATCGGGGGGTCAGAGGTAAATCTAAGTGCTAATTATAAAAACTCGTCTGGCTAGAATATCAGGTCAATTGAAGATAAAACCAGTCTGCGCAATTGGCACTATCAAGTGATTCTAATACTCTGGCAGCGAACGATCTATCGCTACAAAAACATTAGGAGCTTATATGCGCATTTGCTTCGGATTCTGTCCAATGAGCTACTTCTATTTGGAGAGCGCGCTGTGAATCCCAGCCAACTTTACGTAGCTTGAAAGATGTAAGTCGGTTTTTTGGTTAACCTGCCCAGAAAAATTGTAATTCAAAATAGACCGTTACAATTCCCCACCCACTATGTATCATTTTGTATGTAAATTAGTGTGCAATGTATGAAAAGACGACCGCACAGGCACACAGTTAATTTAAATTGAAATAAAACCTCAAATTAATGCACTGATTGCTTTTTTTTCATTATCATAATATGTGGGGAACTCATCTCATCACATCTTGAGTTTTTGTGGTCGGTTAATGCTCTTGATATCTCATATCTCTTGGGTCAAAGCAAAAAAAAACAAATAAAAATTTGGGCTATAGGAAATGTGGACAGGAATGACTACATGGAACGACTGTACTGTTTTTCAATTTACGAGTTACTGAAGAGACCAGTTTTATCAATTGTAGAGTTGACGTGAAATTCTCAATTTGCCACACCTCCTTCCAGCTAGTTCAACTCAATTGAAATTCTTGTTGTTGTGCTCCAATAATTTCTGAATCTAATTTCCCATAAGTTACAGGTACTCATTTTCCGTCCGGGCCCCTGTCATCCGCTTGCTAACTCTGATAGGTACTTCCTCTCAACGTTATACAGTAATTCTGTGACCAACTCAACCGTGGCCTTTTAAGGGCATAGTATCATATTTTTTGTCATTCAAAATTATAATTTTCACTGTTGCCCTTGTTTTAATATGTTCGGTAAGACATCGATTTCGAAACCCGAAGTTGGAGTTCAGCCGCGCACAATTTGTGGATTTGTTAATTCGTAGCAATATACTGAAAATACTCACCGCGTTGATGCGTTCCTGTGGGACTTTGTAAGTTTTGAGAAGAATTTCGATCATATTTAGTACTCGTTGTTTCATTTGTTGAATGGCTAGCGTGCCGTCAGAAAGATGAACTCTTTGCTGATGGATCTCAGCCTTAGAATGTGTCTCAAGACGGTTGAGTAATGCCAAAGATTTCAAAGCTTCCTGTTTGTGTTGTTCACTCAATCGAACCAAACTGGAACATCTGGACTCGGATTCTCTCTTCACGGCATCTACTTGATCCCGAAGTCTCTGCGTCTGAAAATTAAAATTTAGAAAAAAAACATGTCATTCGAAAATAAGAACTAACTCAACCTGTTTCTAAAAAATTAAAATTAATTTGATACAAAAATTCATCCTAAAGTTCAAAGGCTAAAATTATTATTCTACTTTGTTTTAACATTAAGGACAACGGATAAAGACATTGGCGAAACACATGAAATATCCCGAGCTTCATTTCGTCATTATTCATGCAGAAAGGACAACGATTTGACAAAAAGTCGAGTAACGGATTCAAAATTAATACGAATATATTGCAATTATTAACGAGAAACTAGTTCAGGTAGGTTCGTAGGTTCGGCCGGGCCAGCTCGTTACTACACAATAATCGGTCGTTAAATTCTAATATTCTCACATGCTGAGCTGCAAGTAACACTTAACACAAAATTCGCATTATCAAATTGAATGATACCATTTTTGGAGGGCTAACTTTCTCCATCACACTCATTTGCAGTCCTTGAGAAAATTTAATTATGTGAGAGAAATTTCGCACCTATTATAGCCTTCTCATAATAAATTTTAATCAGGTCGACTTCTTCCCATTAGTACATTCTGAATAATGAGAACAAACTTGTAAACTTTGAACTCGGATTCATATTTTGGATAGTAGATCTTTTGGCTGTATAAACGCGGATGTGAGTGGGGAAAGTCACTACTACAAATGCCAAATATTCAGATGACGTTGGTTAAATCTTTCACATCATTTTTTGCAGTAAACAATAAGAATCTTATAAAACTTGAAACCAAAAAGTTTTCGGAATATTATTCAAAAATTTCATATTTTGTGGCAAAAAGTTTGAATGATAATCGGAAAGTGTTAATTATAGTTTAGTGTTCAAAAATTTTTCCTGTAAATGCCAAGGCCTAGAGAATGCAACACTCATGACATAAAAAATATTTTCAGTTAGCAAGTTGGCAGGGGCAGTCACCCGAGATGGATTACAATTTATTTGTCTGTACATGGAAGATTTTGCTTTTAAACAAAATTCCGAATCGTACATTTCGGTTAACACTTTCGGGTGTGTAAGTGTAAGACTCAAATCCCAAATGCAATTAATATGCATGGATTGTCACTTAAACTATCGTGATCTTCATTTTCATCTCACACCTTAGCACATTAGTGTGAATCTCAGTTTCAGAAGAAACAGTAGGCGGAAAGTTTTAGCTATGAACTGATGATATTCGTGACTGATTTGAGTTTTACATCCGACAAGTGTACCTCGTCAATCAACCTATACTATAATGGAGGCAAAAAAATTATTATGCGAGAATTTGATGGGACTGAAACTAACTGAAAATGTCTTTGACTTTAGAGTTTACAGGTTGATGAAATATGTATAAAAATGGACAACAAAAGGGAAGGAGCTGACTTTGGCCATCATCTTCATATGATCCATAGAGATAGAAAATGAATAAAGTGAAGTTCATCCAAGGGAATGGAAAATGGAACTACTTGAGTTGAAGTGAAGGATTGAAAACGGGAAATCCTTGTGAAAACTTTTGTTCTTGACAGACTCGTGTCTCTCAACTTGGTTCGAAGACTTTACAATTTCTTTTATTTAAATCTAAGGATAAAAAACACCACGGTTATTACATGTTTCCATAATAAACCTCCAACTTTATTCTTTGAAACTTTTCACTCACGCACGCTTTAACTTATTCCCCGAAAGCTCTAACTGTTGCTCTTGTGGTGAATCTAAGAGAGGACACGAGAAAATAATACACAAATCGAATCGAATAAAAAACCAGACGAAACCCTTAGGGTAAAACACTCGACCTCAGCCTCCACATTGTCATTCAAGAAAAACACGCAAGATTCAAGTCAAAACTAACAAGACATCATTCACATTGCATTCAACCATTCAATTAAACGACATAAACCGTCTCAATCTGGCGGAAACTTCTCAAGAAATGTTTAAGAATCTGGTAAAACAGACGGTGACTTCCCAAATTGAAATGAAATATCTGCTGACAAAGTTTTGACCTAAAATTTTACTGAATGACGAGGGAAATCTACGACATGCAACTTTAAGTCGTGAGTTGTGTCGTAACTGATCGTGAACCAAAGTTGGCGTTGGCATCGATTGATTAATCGGATGTGAAGCCTAAATCACGAAAGTCGTTCTTTTTCTTAGCCCACCTGGGTCACAATCACAATTCCTGGGAAATAACACGTTTTCGAGGACCGAGATTCGATTCCCTGTTAAACTAAAATTGTGAGAATTCCTACACAGAATTAGAAATAAAAATCGGCAATTTGGGTTGTTCTTCAGCGTACTAACAATAATTATCAAAATGACCCTTCACAATAAAAGAAAACTCCTCATTTTGGCTGACCTGAGATTGCAGAGTGTTCAGAAAGGAATAACATCTAAAACTACGGAATATGAAACAAATCCTTACCTCAGTCTCAGTTTCCCCTAAAGACTCTGCAAGGGTTGACTTTTCTGCCTGAAGGAAATCAATCATTTCCGATGTTTCCATCTGAGTCTCTTGTAACTGTTTGGTCAATTCCTTATTCACTGAATTCAATGTTTCATACTCCCTTTGAAATGTCATCGTTTTCTTCTTATAACGTTGAACTTGTGCTTCCAAATGTTTGATTTGATCTGCTTGATCCCAGCCCGAGCAGTTGCCTTCTGGAAACATTGGCGGTTCTGGAGAAAGTTGAAGAACAGGACTCTGACACCCTCCTTCCGTTAAACTGGTCAACAATGTCCAATCTGTTTGAATTCCACGTTCTTGTCTCAACCTTTTCATGGCACTACTAGTCGTCTGACTCATAACAGATGAAATTTTTGAAAATAATTTGGCTCCAAAATGTTTTTCTTTAGATGCGACTGATGCACTTGTGCTTCCCCTGAGTGGGGTAGATGCCATGAATACACCGCCACTAATGGACTCACCACTCCCAGAATTATGTGAGTGCGAACTATGACTTCCACTATGACTATGATGACGTTGTTGTGCATGCTGGACCATGAAATGATGCGTCGAGGAATTACCACGTTTCCCGGCCTTTGTCTCTTGCATTTTTTGAAGACGAAGGGCTGATGTCCTAGTACTAGGGGGTTCCCAGATGGGGGATGCTTTTCTAGCTGCCGCACTACTCCCACTACTACTCCTCAGGGACCCTTGTCGTCGAAGGGTCGTCGTGAGAGAGTTTGGGCCTGAGTCTACTCCTTTGTGTTGCTCCTCTAGGTAAGTCATGCTCTTTGACATCAAAGAGTCCGAGGGCACACCAGGTTCTCCAGTCATGTCTAATGGGGCAACGCTTCGAGGACGTTGTTTTAATCTAACAGTCGCATATTTTTCAATTCTTTTCAACTTTGAAATCATTCGATCTTCAGGGTAAGATGAACTCACACTCTCACTGGAGAAAGAGTCCGTTAAATTAAATTTGGCTCGAGCCCTAGGGCCTGTATCGGACCTCGTCATTGTCGGACCAGCTCCACTACTACTTCCAAGACTGTCCATAGATGACTGTTTATCACTCCCACTCCGACTACCGCCACTCCCTCTAGAGTCACTTTTTAGAATAGATTTGATGGGTTTTCTTTCGGCCGAAGATGAAGTAGGGGTGACCCCTACAGCTGAGGCTGGGACTTGAATGAGTCTGCGTGGAGTGCGCGATGGGGCAGCTGGTGTAGTTGTGCCAGACTTAGAGCGTCGTGCACATCGAGGACACTCCACACCACCTTGGCCACTGGCTGATGAACAAATTTTTTGTTTTTGCTGTTGAGCATGGACTTGGTTCATTCTAGCCCGTGTACCCTTGGATAATTGGGATGGTTGTCCAGGCCCTGAACAGACTTCTGATGGAACAGGGATCGCTCCAGACTTGACTAATTGTTTTTTGACCGCTGCCGGTGTTTTGTTTTCTTTTTCTTCCGAGGAAGTGTCCCTTGTAATGAGGGTGGCTGTACTACTATGATTACTCCGACAACAAACACCGTGACCATCCAACGGCGTCGTCTTCTCCCCTGGTTCACTGTACCAACTCAAGAGGGAGAGCGGCATTTCCTCAGAACCACTCGGGAATGACCCTCCATTTGTAGTGCCTGACCCTAGACTCACACTTTCGTCCATGAGGGACCCACTCACACTCACATTACCTGCCACAGTCACAGAACTATCACCGTGACCACTTCCTTCGACGCGGAAGTTTGGAGCTGGCGCTGGTGGATGACTCCCAGCATCAACAGCATCCTCATCTGAATCATAATAATAATTCAAATACAACTCAACTCAATTTCGGAACCATCACTCCAAAAATACTTGGCACCGTTACAATAACAAATTAGTTTCTTATGCATGTCTATTGGCTCATAACTACTTTCCTACCGATGCGCCGTACATGCAATGAAAGTTCCCGATTCATTGAATATCGAATCGTAAAAAATTCATCCTTCCGTGTCTAACTATACGAGACAAGCTAAAAAGTCAGAGCGAGTTGATCCACCAAGTTACGACTTAAATTATTTCAAACAAACTGCACGCACAAACGCTTCATTTCTTACACAGTTCCCTAATAAATAAAACGCTTATTGGATAATGAGAATCTAGTAGTAACCGTACGTAGTAGTCATAAACTCACTTTATCTTTATGAAAACTTTGTTTATAAAAGCCGAACTTCTTTAGACATTAGATCCTATGTTCAAGCGTACTCAATAATCCTACAGTTGGCTGGCGGCAGATTTAAGACCGCGTCTAATTAGGTTTCATGTTTACGACAAAGACAAGTAACATATCATCTGTCTGTACTTCTTTTCACGTTATAATCACAATCCAATGACCTGAGTCATGAGCAAATAACTACAAAAACATAGTTTGGACAGTCGAATACATTTTTGTTTTGGTTATTAACTGTCAGTGCTTCAGCTATTTTAGCTTGCCGGTTTTGAGCTCGCCTACTTACTGGCCATTCAGGTTAAGAATTTTTTGCCCGTACTCGTTTCGCTAATTTCAGCCTGGTCATATGATTTAAATTCTGTCGTTCTGGTTAGCCTATTTCTATTTCGACTTTTTTTTAGTTCCACGATTAAGGTTAAACTGTTTTTGCCTGGGAGATGCCACAGTTCTTCCATACAATTTTGGCTTCTTTCCGTCCGATTTACCCAAGTTCTGCGAATTACAGCAATTTCAGCCTGGGAGATTTTCTATCGACTCTTTTAGTTCGGCCATTTGGTTTAGCTATTTCTATTCACCTCTCTTAGTTCGATGGTATTGGTTTGGTTTGGCGATTTTCATGCTTCTCATGATTTAGTTCGGCGATTCTGTCGGACGAGTTTCGTTTCTAACTTAGTGAATCCTATATGTGCTAGAGGAAGCTATTTTGGGAATTTTGGGCCAAATTCTTCTAAAATTGGAGGAAAATGAGAAAATAGGAAATCGTACCTCCAGCCGTGGAAGTTTCATCCCCTTGAGGAGAAATAGGTTTTGAAATGTTTTGTTTTGAATCAATATGAGGGTGATTAGTGTTCTGAGTTCCTGCCGTGGTGGCCGTAAGACTTTCACTGAGGTGAGTTGCGGGAGCCGCAGTTGGAGTTGTAGTCGTGATCGTTTCCATATCAACACCCCTTTCCTTCCACTGCCTCACCTTACCTCACAATTTCACAACTTATTTCAGCCACCTTTACGCAATTCCCCAATTCAATTCCGCCAATTCAGACGACTCAGGTATCAGGTGGCTAGTTTGCAAGAAAGAAATGACTCAGGTCCAACTCCAGCGGTGCAAATCACTACCAACACACCAATCAACTCCGACACGCTTCCACAATCCTCCTAATGAATCACAAAAACAAAACATTAGACAAAAACACACTATTTTTACTACGACTAGACTTTTAGGTATCATCAATTGACCAACAGATCATCCCACTTCCTCATCCGTCATCCGGGACCAGTCTATATAAGTATGCGTACTTGCGCAGAGTAGAACCAGAGAGCATTATAAATCTGGCTCTGACACCTGACCAAATCGAATCTAACTTAACTTAAATCGACGTTACCCCTCATCAGAGGTAAAAGTAAGATTGAATATTGCATTGGGCGGAATTTTCGACATTCCAATATCATTTTGGATTTTCCCGGACTTTAAATTTCAACTGTGAGACTGTGACATATGTCTTGGCAAAATATTGCAGTAGTAAAGGACGAATCTCGGGAGAGGTCAAATTAGGGTTCGGATGTAATGCAAAGAAGAACCCAGAACATCTCGTTCTCCGGTCAATTTGTGCCGGATATTCTGCTGAGAAAATACTTAACCGAATATTGGTTAGAAATTGAAGATTAAGTTTAAAAGTTAAGTTTAAAAACATCCGATTTACCGATAATGAATACCTTAGTCAGGAGTTAGAAATGCGGCAATGTTCCCAAAAGGAAAATGAACTTTGTACACATAAAAAAGTGGCAGCGACTGAGTCCTATTGATTTTGACACTTGAGGTGTTTCACTAGTTTCACTACCTTGCTAAACCACTTATTCCAACATTGTCATTAAATGTCAGCAACATTTGTAAACACTGATGTACCTCCAATAATACACTCAAAATAAATGTCGAGTTGTCAAACGACTCAATTGACATGAAGTTCTATCCCAGTGTTTACCTCGTCAATTCAAACTTGATAATAATACCTCTAGACTTCAATGGAGAGATCAAAACCATTCGAATTAACACTGCAGACCTTACTGAACAACAACAACCAGAATTCGTCATATCATACTATTTCCATCTGCATGACAGTATACTGTATAGTTTACGTGGACTGATGAATCACTTCTACCTTTGGAAACTACACAAAAGGTTTCTATCTCATGCTTCCGCCCTAAAACCGCTACTTCGAACTTCCAATGTTTACTCACTTGCAATCACTGCTTTTTGGTTTCTTATGATTACATAAATGAGACAAGCAAATAATAATAATACGTCAGCCAATTAATCAGGTATTGGTTAATGAGTAAAGAAATGATTGGAGTCATGGACTTTTCCAAATCTATGGCATGACTAAAGAAACCACAATTCTGAGTGTATTCCGTATTTTGGTATCGCCTTGTCTCTTTGTTATTTAATCATCTTGCATTTTCGGAAATGAATTCACTATCACTGATACCCTCATTGGTTGCCTTACATTCCAGATAAACGAAATTTCGTTTCAGGTCAACAAAGGGGTTTATCAAACTTGTCCACACTTATAGATTTTTTGCCGACATTTTCTAACGGATTCTTTTGAAATGTTCACTAATGTTTCATGAAACGAACACGGATTTACAGAAGACTCCGTGTTTCCAAAAAAGTAATTCCTGAAACTTTAAAACGAAGTTTTAGCTTGTACGGTCAGCGTCCATACCCGCAAGAAATGAAGGGAAGATGATTAAAAATAATAAAGTGTACAAAGAAGAATAGGATTTCAGGAAGCTTTCAATTCCATATCCGTACTGTCACTGTGCTGTTTAATCGCCATTCCCTTCCTACTTTTTCATGTATATCGAACAATAACCGCGTGGCGTGGCTTCAGCAAGTTAATAGGTAATAAAATTTATGCTATAAATGAATCCAAAACAGTTTAACAATGGATGGTTAGAAATTCTGAGGTTTTATGACCAACAGTTTATCGTGAGAAAGCAGCCAGAAGAATGAATATGACATGACATTAGTATTAGTGTGAAGTGGTTTAAGTATTCATATTTCTGTCGCACGTGGTTGTCAAAGCCAAAAAGCCCAAAATACCATAACATTCAAGTCCAAATATGCCAATACTATTCATTCCCTGAACCAGTGCAGTATGCTACACCCCTTTCAATTTTGTCAACTCAGTATGCTATTTTTCTATTCAAAAATGTCAACTCATGAATTGTCCCCTCGCTTTCACAATGAAAGTGAATCAAGTATTTGAGAAGCCAAACTTTTCAAAAACAGCTGAATGTCTTAAACAGGGTATTCAATATTTTGACAGTTTTTAATGTTTTTTTACTTAAGATCATTAGAGCTTTATTGAAAAAAAAAGTTTAATTTCCAACAATCACAAGGCAGAGTCGACCCTGCATATGTCAAACTCTCTACAGTCCAGTATCTTCACTCAACTAATTGTTTTGGACAATTTTCTTAAAGTTTGATATTTGGGAGGGTGGCCAGTATGCTTCATGCAAGGAAAGTTCGCTTTTTCCCTTAATCAAATGTCCATTGTTAAAAATTTGAAAACAGAACTAAATGAACGTACGATTTGACAAACTCAAAATGACATCTGCACAGAGAAAGCAACGTGTTTAATTCAAAATTCGGAAGTAGGTAAATGATATCGTCAAAAGCCTTCAGAATAAAATAAGTTTACATGACATGACATGTGTAATACTATATATGCGTGTAAAGATGTGGACTTTGCATGATTTGAACATAATCGGTTTTGCCTACATTCTGTGTTTCAAGTCCCAGTGGGAATGAGGTAAATAAGTTGTAAGTAGAACAAAAGGAAGTGTGTTCAGAGTCAAAGTAAAGTGCTTAGACTTCAAACTTTTAAGACCTCTTTTAGGGTAAAATGTCATTCTCAATTCCCAACAACAAAACAGGACATTCTGTCATATTTTTCTAACGAGAGAAGTTATTCCGATGTAAAATTATGGATCACCTGGACATTTCCAGAATATGGATTTAGAATGATCTGATCCAAAATACACATGTTTCGTCTGGTTATAAAATTATGTCCTGGCTTCACACAAACTTCTTGCACTTGACACTCTCTCATATAGTACGAAGGTCAAAGGTCAAGTCGTATTTCTCATAGAGAATACGGGATAACTCTCGATTTGACATAGCGATGGTATCCACTACTACTTACATAAGAAACCCCAAATGAAGTAAACTTATACAAGCAATGACAACTCCATGTCTGCCCGAGGCATTGAACCCCAACCACAGCGGAAAAGAACCTTTAAATTTTGTCTCAAAATGGATACATTGTTAAGTCCGGTGAGCAAATCTCAAGAACCTGACATTGAAATGAAATTTTGTATCGGCCACAAGAAAACTTAAATGGTCCACCGTCTGCCCTGAATTTTACGCTGGAATACTATCCCTTGTGAATTTGATTCGCAAGACTGAAGTTAGTTTTATATGACTTCACTTTTTTCGCATTTCCTTTCTGAACGTGAGTTATTGTATCTAGTGCAGATGCAAAGTCAGTCAGTCAGACAGTAAACTCCGTGTCCCTTTAACCAAGATTTGACAGGTGAAATAAAAAAAGGTAAAAAGAGTATATTTGATTACCTTGCCTTCGTACGCACTTTGGAAACACATGTAAGCGTAGTAATGTTCGTCCCTAATCTCGCAACAATGTGGAATAGAATGACGAGGACAAATTAGACTCGCTCCATAATCCCAATCTAAATCCACTTCATTCTAACCTTACCAAGTATTACAAATTGCTTTGCTTTGCTTTGCTTCTGAATCAGAAAATGACACAGGTAAAGGTTTAAATGAGTTTAACCTAAATCCTTTACCCTCTCTGTGTGTGCATTACTCACCGCGTACTATCAAATAAAATTAAAACACGAGTACCTAGTCAAAGTTGTTCACGGTATAGCATGGAATGGAGAAAGTTCACTATGTTTAAGTTTCGATCCCTCCGTCAGACAAGGCTTAATTGGTCACTGCTGGAAAGTGGTTTATGTCTGCTGGAGTGTTTTCCTAACTTCCTGTGTCATTTCAGGAGCAAATCATTGTGGAAAAATTCGGATATGTGACCGTGATTTACGGCGACTGTCAATTAATGCGAATATTTGAAGATTTTCACGATCGCAAAGGATTTCTTTGATATGTGACTATGAATCGAACCGTCAAGGAATGTCGCCATTGGATCGAACATATTCGATATAAAAATACATCCAAATCGTGATTCCTGAATGAATGATAGCGTAGATTTATAATTATTCCGTTTGATTTCCACAATGTAAGAACCGTCTATCCATTCAACGCATATATAGCTTGGTTGACACAAATCAAGTGCCGTTAATCCCGAGTTAATTCAAATCCTAAATTGGTCATGTATGATCTTGCAAATTCTTAAACCTCAGAGAAAAAGCCAAGAGTCATGGTCATGTCAGCCAGAGGATTTCTTGTGGTCAGAAGACAATGTGAGTCCGTCCGGGTCTGCGGGGAGGAGGAGGCTAAGCTCTAAGAACTAAGATTCACCAATAGTCAATATCCTTAGGACTTTGAAAAGTCAGACACAGACAGCAGAGAATTGAAGCCGTGACATTTTGAAATATGTGACTCCGCCTTAGTCTGGTTGAATGATTGCCAGTCACACAAATAAATAAATAAGATGCCAAATAATCCCATTTAATTAGGTGTCTCTACAAATATCTTAAGATATCTCTTCTGTACGTCGCAAAAAAGCAGAGAGCGAGAGATACAAAAAATGAAAAGATGAAAATCTTTATCACTGTCATTCTGCTCACAGATTTTATTTACCGAATCATTGAATGACATGATCAGCATCATCTCTGTCTATCTCCCAAGCTATTACAAGTGGTGTAGATAAAATTGGTATAACTGACAAGGGAACTATCTTTGATTGGAAATGACAGATTTGGCAATATCAGCAGCTTGGCAAAAAATGATTTATGGTTTTCTATATCTACGTTTGATTTGACTGGAATTCGTCTCTTGCCAAAGTCCTGTTGACCTCATAAGCAATGTGTTTATGGACTCTCCAACAGGTAAAGGTCAAATATGAGGGTAACAGAAATAATGAAAATCACGAATGCGAGACCGTGCATTATTTTAACGATTTGGTAACAAGAACTTCTTAAGCTGAGAGTATCGGGTTTGAAAAAATTGCTCCAAAAAGTGGATCCTTCATTAATACTTTAATCGAGTTTGGCCATAAACTACAAAAATATTCAGAAAAGTTTTTTAAGTATAACTATGTTCTTGCTTGTCCTTGAAAGTTTTATCACCCAAATAAATATCGACAAACAAACCTATTGTTATTGTCAACTCAGGCTGGTTTGAGTTCATTCTTCATTGCATGAGTGAAATCCAATCCACTAAAAGAGCTGAACTGAGGAGAATAACAACTCGTCCTTTCATGTGTACAGAAATTGGAGAAAGAATGCGGTGTTTTGTGAATTTAAAACAAAACCTCCCACGCCCAAACTTAAATCTATATTGAGATTGCCGGTACATAGCAGCAGGAATAGGAGCAGCATTGCAGGGGTTTCCTTATTTCCATTGTTTCCACGGCATGGTGTGTCGGTTTTGACCTTAAGTTTAATTAGTCCGTCTGTGCTAACCAACGAACCATGATGCGATGCTGTTGGTCGTTTTTTAGATAGCGTCTCTGAATTACTTCGTCTAAAAGAACCATTACAAGTCTGAACGCTAAGCTCCATTACCTCTATTATGGAAGCGTTAGCGTACCTATAGAACTAGTCCAACTATTTATTCATTTAATGCTTTGTTCTGCACGGAAAATGCATTTGTGCAAATGCAAAATGCGTCATCGGACACACTCAAACAAGTTAACAGCAGAAATGACCCTTGCCGTTGCCGTCCGATCTGTACGACTAACAAAAAGTAAAATAACAACATAAATCAGTAATATGATCCGAAATGGTAGCCTAATGAATATCTCACCAGCAGCAAATAGCGTAATGCATAGGGTGGTTCATATGTACCGACCTATCACAACAGCGAGTAAACTAGAAAATACGGGACACATCTTTGAAATTCAGTTAATTTTAATATCCAACAGTTGGTTGGACGATATATTAATAGTTCATATGATACATGATCAATTGTCTACGAAATGTTGATCTCACTTTCTTCAGGGAACCTCGACATTCGGCAGTAGTGTGTGACAAACGATTATGAACCATCCTGTACATAATGTCTTTCATTTCCGGTGGTTATATTAAAATATTTTGCAAAATTAGGAGTGGAGCACTACGAAATATGTATAATTCATAAGAATGCACCCACCTAAATGTGAGAATTTACTGCTGGGCGGGTGAAATTGTCAAATTTTTATGATGCTTTCGAATTTGTCATTGCATTTGCAAACTTTCAAAAGCCAGGTAGGTCGACTACTGTTAAGAATAATTGAATTTTTTAATGCGTGCTCTGCTATTTCCAGTCTCAATAAACCTATTTCCCAATTCCCAGACAAAAGTCCATAGGGAACTTTAGTATTCTACTTTCCTTCCTGGTGTCAATCACACCATAAAATATCACATACCTTTCACCGTATGCAATGTCATTAAAATTATTAGAATCCCATTCACAAACATAAATACACGCGATGTACTTAATGCACAGGGTAGGGTAGGTCGTCACCTCTCAACAAACCACTCCATACGGCAGCACATACAGTGATTTTAAGTTTAATAGTTGGTTCGATTAAATTACTGTAGCTTTTCGGCAAGGGTGAAGGCGATTGTTTACAGGAACACTTGATACCATTCCTACATACAACTTAAAAACTACCAGGACTTGAGTGATAAGGCACTGGCAACCCAAGGCAACATAAATCATTAATTTCACTTTAGGAATATACGGATTATTAATATTTATGTAGAATCGATAGATCGTGGGATCTATAAGAAAATGTGCAACAAAATCCACTACGGGTGAAGAAAAACTTACAACATTATCTGAACAAAAAATGGTTGCGATATCGCAAGGAATGGAAAAAATTTGCAAGTTTTTAATACCATCTGTAACTACGGAACTATTCCACACCAAATATTTCACAAATATATGATTTAAAGACTTTTGGTTGCAAATTAAGCTATTACTTGGCATTTTTTGTTTTATCGTAATTTGAAATTCCATAAATTGATTAGAATGTGAGTACTAGAGACCAAAATGTCAAAAAGCTCACTTCCAAATTTAGAAAATCCGACACCCGAAGAAGTACACACCCAGGTATTGAACTCTTCTCCACTTCCACTTATAAGCACGTGCACCGAGAATTAAGATTTGGACAACCGGTGTGAAGTTGAAATTGTCTATCGTCAAATGTCAAGCCTACTTGTCAAAATAATATTTTTCTCAGAGTATAATATTAGTCTTGGATTTGCTTCCCCGCTAGGAAGACGACGACTGGTTCCTCGTGTCAGCCAATCTCACACTCCAGAATGTCAATGAACGGAGGTTGACTACTAAAAAGTCGAATTTAGCTGGAGAGTATTCACTCATCATTAGATAGCACTCCATATGTACATGTGTTATGTGGGGATCCCATTCCTCTAAATCATGAGCTAATTCATATGCAGCTAGGGTTCGGAACAAAAGCGATTAAAGAAGACCATTATTAGTAGTCGGAGGTAAGGTGAGGTGAGATGAGCCAAAAATAATAGACACGACATGACTCCCGCCGCTCCTATCAAAAATATCAAATCGTAAATTCTAATGGGCGCATGGTACAGGTGTTTAACCTCACATTTGATTATGTCATCCTCCATTCAATTTAACATCCCACCTGAGATGAATTTACAAAAATCGATCCAAGTCTACGATTCCTAATTTGCCAAACCCGATAATTTATTTTCAATGAGTTGGTAAATTAATTTCGAAATACAGAAATGTCACCTCTCGCCTTTCCATTTCAACCTACCGGAGATTTCGCTGAAACGACATTTTTTTACGAATTTTTATGCCACGCTTGATAAATCATATTCTATTTCTATTACATGACAAAATAGAAGACGACAAGGCATTTAAATTCACTATAATATGCTACAAACCTATTCTGTGGAAGTCACCATATAGTGAATATCAATGAATCAAAATAGCCGTTCAAGCTCACTTAAAAATTCTCAGTTTAGACCCAAAAACCATTGGACGCGTGGTAAGGTTCTTTACTCCAAAATCCGTGAAGAATAATTATTTGAGATGATTCAAATGGAATCCATCTTGTGTGGTCCAATATACCAGTAAATCTTCTTATCAGTTGAATTTTAAATTGGAAAAAAAAGTAAATTTGATTCAAATGTACGAATGCACTTTAGCAAACGAAGGGAAAACACGATTACGAAAACGTGGCTTATGGTTGACCCCACTTTGAATAACAATAAGAATAAAAAACACGACTAGTCACTTTAAAAAGGCTACATTGCTCCGTTTCCCGTTAGGAAGTATTAACCCTAATGTCAGAGGCAATCTAGTACTAAAAACCTTCCCTAAAAACTCAACTTGAATTTGGTACATTAACTTATTAAGTTGTAAGGAGATAAAGTTTGTGTCTGTCTGTGCATTGTGCTCTACTGTTTATGACTATTACAAAGATAAAGCTCACAGCAAATTGTTGCATCCCTCCGTACAAAAAAAAACATCACCAAGGCAGATCTACTTTATAGAACCAAGTTAGAACTGGGTCACCCGTGCATTAATTTTATTACACATTACTACACGATAATAATAATACAAAAGGGGAACTCCTGCACCAACTGTACTTTGCCCAATTTTATTCCTTGAACAATGACGATAAGGTGGAACAATCTTCACGAGTCCCGTCGGTCCCATCCACGCCCATACCTTCTTCAAAACATTTTAACATTTCACCTAATCTCTATAATAAATAGATGAAAGGAAGCAAAATAATAGAGCAGCAATTTGCTCTAATTTAGGCCGAATTTTAAGATTGTCACACAAACTATTAACTTAATTGATTTCCCATCGTGGCTCTGGCTCTGGCAGTCCTCTCATTATGCTGAGAAAAGTAAACCTTAGGAAAAGCCCATTTCCCTGTCACTGCAAAGACAGGGGTATAGTGAGAGGAGGGACGTTCAGACAGACAGAATCCTTGGGCTACGCATTTCTACAAGTATATCCTATAAATGGAATAGGCAGTGTTTACATCACTGTTTTGGTTTAAACAGGTTTGACGACACTCGAGTTTATCGCTACTACTAGGGGTTCCCCAGGTAAAAGTTAGATATTAAATAATTAATATGTGACATACGTACATACGTTAATCACGAATATCTATTATTACAAATCTGATGAGAAATTTTCAGATCGGATACCAGATTAGGTGGACAGAGCACACATTTGATTTCATCAGTGTATTATTCCGATCGATTAATTAATGCGATTAGGCGTCGCCTAACGATAGAAATTGATTTTTCTCATTGAAATATGTCGTAGGATACTGTTTTAGAAGTGTTAAATTTATTTTAGTCGGACAGACGCCTCTTGTCATACCAATAATGCTAAAATTTCTTCGCCAGTCATTCCTGCGGTGCAAGAAACCACCTACAGAAAAATACCACATTGTTAATTCAGAACGTTTGCGATTTGCAATACGTTTTCCCTTTCCGTTCAATTGCTCAGCATGGAAGTATTATTTAATGAATGAATCAAATCTGGTTGAATCTTTTAATCTTTATCATTTATAATGCATAGAGCACTCATGAATTGGCTCATGAATTGGTGGTCTTCAAACTCTACTTCTTGATCAAAGATTGCATCTGCATCTGCCTACCGTAATAATAAATAACAATATGCCAGTCATATCCGGCATTTCATTTCTTTCAATGTAAATTAAATGTAAAAGTAGAATTTACAATTAACAATCATAAGCATTTCTCAGAATGAATCAAAATCAAACATGAAGCTCTTAGTGAACTTTGAGAGAATTTCGAAATGACACCACACACTAAAATCGTACTAATGAAGTGACCTCTTTCCGTGTCAATCACTTCACAATTAAACAATTGTTTTAATCGTATTTATTGACTGTCATTCCATATTTTGAATGCAAAATGCAATTGTTCATGGGCACTTAAAGTGATCACCCTGAGTTTATTTAAATATGGTTGAATTGCTACCGAAAATTTCTGACGTCTGTCCTATGTATGCGTCAAGGTTTTCCAAATTCATTTCATGGTGATTTGATTTGTAGTATAAGAGAAGAATAAACCGGTTTGGTTTGGTAATAAAGAGATAAACTCTCAAACTACCGCTGCTAAATCAAGAGTTTATTATCGTCATAAAGCATAATAATAATTTATTAGGAATCCAGGTGCGAGGTCATTACAAGATCCTCCAATTTTGAAAACTGTAAAATCGCTTAAATATCCTCAAAATTCAATCTTATAAATCCATGGACGACTTTTTATAGTGCTTCCACTGTTTCCTCTTTTGAAATCAAACACAAATGTCAAATACTATTATCTTCTCAACCACTCGAATGTCATTAAAATCTTTAATATTTCTTGTATTGTATCTCTACAGATATATCTTGTATTTTGATAACGAATATTGATATTCTATGTTTCGATCCTTTCCCTTTATTTGTTGAGGATTTTTACTACTTCCCTACCCAGTTGGGTGTCATCCACATCATTTGTGATTTTATGTTGTTGTGAAGTTAACGGGAATCAAATCAAAATGATGATGCGATGGTGAAACATTCCTGTCTAATAACTAGTGCAATCAATCAACATCAAATAAGAACCGCGCCTTCCAACACCATCTTATAAACACAAAAAGAAGAAAACAATTGTTAGCTTTAGGCTAATCGTATATCGTAGTATCTAGTAAAATCTGGGTGGTAAAACTTCGTAAGTCGTAGCGTAGTTCTACCTTATAATTTAACTTAACCATCGTTATGCCTGGCTAGGCTCTTCAAATGACACAATTACAATTTTATTCGATTTTTAATGCATTGGGGAGGAACATTGGCTCTGCCCAATAGAAAATCTGACAAGGAAACAAATGTTCATGTAAAAACCGGATCCTCTCAAAAAAACAAACTCGAGATATTTCCGTAGATAAAATTTTGGTGTGCTGCCAGAAATTTTGAAACACTACAACCATATCCTTTCATGCATAGACTTCTGAAACCTTAAGTGTGACTCTATTGAGAAACTATAAAATAATTTGCGGACGAAACCTTCATATTCGCGACCAGAACACTTGAAGTGAGTATTTAGCTTATGATCTGAGAATGTCCACGTGAAAGGACTTCCTTGTGAATTAGGCGGTACTGACCCAAATGTCTTTAGTTTTTTTTTAAATGACACTAACTAACGACCAAACTAATTATTTACAAATACGTATGATCATTTAACCAGTCGTAAGCGCCAAGGTACATAAAATATAAGGAGGATATGAGTTTCACTTGATTAACATTTCCTGAATTTGAATTAATTCCCCATTGAAACACGTTCTTTCTTGTCCTGAATTGCGTAAAGAGAACCACTAATTTAATTTTTTTTCCTTTGACACTTGCGGCATTTTTTCTCCTAGACTCGGATGAGTGTTAAGAGAAAGAAAAGTCAAACTTGTGTTTGAACTTGTATGGAAAGAATTCAGACCAAAGGGCATAAACACAAGATTTTGTTTTGTGCGTAGCCCCAGCCGTGCCCCATTATCGGTTTGAAGAGAACAGGAAGAATAGATAACATGGAAAATAAATTCTACCGTCTCCCTTCATTTATTTTGACGTCTCCATCTAATCTAGCCCTACGGAATTTTAACTCTTTCATAAATTATATGAAAACGAACTGCTGGGTTGGGCCAAGTGGGCCCGGCCAGGCCAACGAATATCTTTTCTAACCTTTATCCATTCAATTCAACGGATGGCACGCCACACGCCGTGTTCGTGTCCGGGTCCGGCTCATTAATATTTCAGAATAAGGGATTCGAGGATACAATCTAATTTAATAAACCTCGTCTCTCTAGACCAAAGACACTGATTGAACTTGAAAACAGTTAATGGATTGGGATACTTTTTTAGATTAACTTTCTTTCTCATGTACTTATGTCACAGGCAATAACTCTAATCTGGCTAGAGCTGATCTGCAGAATATTTCAAGTTTTGAACACGGATCTTGAGATTTTTGAGATGAAATCCATGAGAATTTACGTCATAAAACTACCCTCGTGCAGCACATCATGAGTAATCCGAAATTAGGTCAAATGCCCCGAAATTCTTTGAGTTGCCGATTTTCTAAAAATACCTCTGAATTAATTTCGTCAATTCACACGATACCTATTTATTTTCCCTCAATGAATGTACAATTTTTAGTTAATTTCATTTTTTTTTGTAAAGTTTCTAGAGAATATTTAATAATATTCTGCCAGGTCAAATGAAGTGTTTCCTGTGCCACTTTGCACAATACACGATACACGCAACAAACAGGGCACAATGGGCCACCGCCACGTGGACTTGACGTTTGATTCCCTCAAGCAAAATTTTTAATAGATAAATTGTTTAACTTTGTCAAGAAGCCTCCAAGTTATAATTGAATAATCTTTTGTTGTAATTTGTAAACCCTTTGACATCACCAAATATGGCAGCGGTGCAGGATCAATTTATTTTCAATTTCCTTCCATCTGGTGACTGTGACCCTGTCTGAATTTGTGTCTGCACTGTGCAGATGCACTATCGATTCTTCATGTTTCGTAAGCGAAACCTAAATTAAAGGATGGCAATGTGAATCCTCATATGTCAATGGGCAATGACTCTTTCGTCCCCCTTTTTCCTACACGACGACATGTAAAAAAAAAACGTTCACATCCGTTTATTTCTTTCACTGACTCAGTTTATTTTCTAAACATAAATGTCAATGTCTAACAATGTGTGCCGGTTAAGCTTGAAAATTATTATCCTTCACTACACTGCATTGGATGCATGTGCTCAAATGAATTAGGAAGAAATCACCCACATTTCAAAGGAAATGTTACGAACATTTCCCGCATGTGTCACAGGCCAAAGAATTTTTGAAATCTGTCTGAACAATACTATTCCAAAGTTGCCATTTTATATTAAATTTAAATCGTCCGGGGTCAAATGACATGAATATACATTTTGAGACCCCCAGAATGTGCTACATAACAAAAAATTAAACTGTCTACAACTAATCACAATATTTTGGGATCAGATCATCCGATGTGTGGTTAAAAACGCAATGAGATCGGCATTATGTGCGATTAAAGCCATATACAAACGAGTGACAAATTGGAATAACTCTAATTCTAATTTATTTCACAATCAAATTTTTCCGGTAATAGTTAGGGATATTTTGTAAATTCGATGCTTTCACCGGAACTTTAGCTTTAGAAATTATATTACTTCAGTAGGGCAAATAATCAATCTCACCATACGATCGAAGCAGTGTAGCAGAGCTACTAAAAATTAGGTAAAAGCCTTTTCTTAAGCAAGCAATTAATACTATTCCAAAATCGTGTAATAACGTTCCACGGGTAATAAGTCCCATTCAAAGAAACTCGACTTTTATGGCATCAATAAAGTAAACCTTCCGTCGATGTCAAAATCCATACATATTCCAAAGCTTTTGTTCTACAGAATAGATAAGTATAGATATTCCCCCGGGCACTTTGATTATTTATATCGTCCCATTGTTAGTTTGACTTTCAAAAGTTCCATAATATGGGAAGGATGAGAACGAGAAGGTGACTTTACTTCAGAAATGTCGGCTTACACATAATTATTTGAAAGACAATGCGCACGTACCCTAAAGACAATACCATTTCCAATATTCCGATGTCCGACGTAATTAAATTTGAAAATAATGACAACGACAACTATACTACCTATATTTCATTCTTAAGAACTCCTCATTATCATTAAAATCTACTTAATTCATTATTCAAAATCTCAAATTTGATAACGTATAAATAGGAAAGAAATTATAGCTTCGATAATTCGCTCAAGCAAACCAAATTGTATCTGCAATCTATTCTTAACTAACTCTCAACCTATCCAATGAATGATCTTGACAATATAGAGTTAGAAATTTTAGATTGTTTCTATATTTTTTCTCCCATCTATATAAGTAAGAAAAAAAACTAGCGAAAATTCCTAACTCTATGATCTTGACCGATAAAAAATATTGGAACGCGCCGCATATTATACATTTATACATTCTTTTGAATTATGAACCTACTTTTCTTAACACCTTAATTACTTCATCTAATTAGGCTTGGACATGTGTTTGCAAATATTAGCCAGAAATCTGTACAGAAAAACATTATACTGAACTCTTCAGAAAAAAAAGAGTAGAATCTGAGCTGAACTATACGCGATTACATTCTAAAAACCGGTAAGTGTCGCCGTATTGCTATTTCTCCCGCCAGAATTGACAGTCATTCAAATTCGGAGTGCGTCCAACATATTCACGTCGGCCCAATAGTTGTCTCAAGCGATCGGAATTAAGGCATGCGCATGTGATATCCTGGTCAACTATTATCGCCATTTTTCAGAATTTCACGAGAAGTGGCAAATAGATGTTTACCTTCAAGGTGAATTTGTCCGGATCCAGCACCAACCTTAGCACCAGAATGTATTTAATCTATCAATTTTCACTTACAATAACACACTAGAATTTCTCAAAATATTGGCAAATTTTGACTTTGTCTTTCAGTTTTCAACCTCCCCACGTGACCAGAAATCTTTTGTAACTTTCGATTGAACAGAACAGCACAATTTACTCTGGAAGGTGAAACAGTGCAGTGATGATGATTATTTACTACTAGTAATAAAATTTAAAACTTGTTTCCCGGACCGGACGTTAAGAATTGGAACTATTATGATTAGAACCATGCCTGCTAGACCGACGTCGTCCTTCGTAATCCTAATCGTAATAAGTTGATTATCACACACCTTGAAAGTTGAAATGAATTAAATGATTGAGTGCAGGGTCATAGGAAAGACGCGACTTGATTTCACACAACATGAGTGTAATTCAACAATCAAACTCACTTCACTATCTACAATCTGAATCTACTCAGCTCAAACGCACAATTGTTAAACCGCTTAAGGTAGAGAAGTAGGGAAACATGGTTTGGCTTTGGCAGACATTGATGCAAAAATATATAAAATACAAAGGTGGACGTAGAACTGACTGACTGCAGAGTTACACAGACTTTGTATGTTTCTTCTTTCCTAGCTTAAATGAAATTGTGGTCTTCATGCAGATTGGATAGAAGTAGGGGAAGGGTTGACTTTTAGAAAAGAGTTAGTCTGTCAGAAACAGACACACAAAAAATACAGAGGGTGATTCACAAGATTTTATCCCCAATTCCCCACATAAAGAGGAGTGTAGTCCCGCAGCTAATTCTTACCGCTCAGTATATAAGCTAAGGGTGCAATGACTCGGGCAGACATGGTGGTTTACGGCACTGGAGTTTCATACCACTAAAGATACTTTCGCTAGATGGAAGGCAAGCCCACTCTCTACAATACTATTGTTTTCTGCCAGCGGCGAATGTCAATGAATGTGTAGATTTATCAGAATGGTGGATTTCAAAAATTTTGATAACCCCAATCCCTCAAAATAAATTTAATTATTCTTTATTTCAACCCAATTGTTGATACTATGATGAATATAAATTCAGATAGAGCAGAATTAGTCAGAAGTTGTGTTTTATTCTCGAAAATTTTGATGACCGAAAAAAGGTCAGCCCCTCCGAAAGACAACACGGCGGATGTCTAAATTCTCCACAAACTGAATAGGCCTACCGTTTGAACCAGTGAGGGTAAATGGTTATGAACCACACTGTGCTGTACTCGTACAGAAAAAAAAACTAGCAAAAAGCAGTAATAGTGGCAGTGGCGTGGCTGCTGTGACTACGAGCCCTCAGTTTTTTTAGTCATCATCACGTCACTCAGTCAGTCAGTCAAGTAAGTCAGTCAGGATTTTTAGTTAGCAACAAGGACCTCGGTATTGTCAGCAATATTCGTCCTTCAGTACTTGTACTCTTGTCATCGAATAACGGGGGAATTGCACAACCAACCACAGCACGATTAAATAATTTTACTCTAAAGAGAATTCGAGATAGAAACCATGATCATCATCTCTAGCGTGTTCCTCTTGTACATGTACACGTTTTTACATTAAGACCATGATAAGTTCGTATGTGGAAATGCAATTCCGTACTGGCACTGGCACAATGAATGAAACACCCTTGAAAACAAACGCTTGAACTCCGACAGGCATAAATTAGCCAATCCATTTAGCAAGTATACGAACTACTGAACCGCAGTTGCGAAATAATATAAAATTGAAATAGGTTTTGTATGAATTCTGATTTAGCCATCGAACCCTAGAACCAATCATAAATCATGTACAGGTGGAAAATTCAACAGAATTAAAGGAAGAATTTTGCAATCAATGCAGAATACTGAGATCATTGGATTGCACATTTGTGGTAGCGTAAGAGTTCAAACACATGATATATTTCTGTGATAACCACAGGAAGGGAAGTGTGAAGATGACTTTACAGATGACGCAAGAACACGGAGAATCTTCAACAAAATGCTTGAAAGGAAATCTGACAAAACTACAACTACTAATGAGTTGGTTCTTTACTGTAATGTGAATGATTGGGATCTTAAATATTTCACCTTGAACATGTTTTAACGACCTTCCATTACATAATGAAGTTGTACAATTGTCCTCAAATCTAGCCTGTACTGAACTACTACTGGTACTGGTAACAAGGACAAATCTTCCATGTCAATAATCAATAAAAATTGCCTACTTTTTTAACCTTGAATGTAAACCAAATAATCTCACTAATACCTGCAATTACATAACAAAAGTGTAGTATTTACTATTTACTTACGACAAGGTACAGCTAAATTTCGACTGTAAACTAATTGCGGTTTTAAGTGTACCTACGCGAGATTAATGGTAACAAAAAGGATTGGAATTGTAAATCCCAGGGATTAGCAGGCTTCATTGGCACATTGTACATTTTTCTAGTTTGTATTTAATCAACGTGTAAATATTTCCACCTACCCATTACTCGAGTACCACTCTCGCTCACACATCCCATAATCATAAATTATTCTCACCTTTGCTTTGTTCCTTCAAACAATGCAAAACCAAGAATGAGCATAAGCTTGTCAAACCCGCCCACACTTTTCTCTTCGCTAACAGATTAGCCAGGATGATAATTACTAATTACCATCCACTTTAACTCGAAAACAAACAAATATTTATTTTGACGCCTGGAGGAACTAAATACTGTGTTGAGTTATCCCAAACCTGGTTTCATGTGTCCGAGTAAAAAATGTCAAATTTTAAATTGTTCGATATCGTTGCTCTCGCTTTTAAAATTTTGGAGGCTCAGTTACACGATATTAATATTAAAGGATATCCACAGATCCTTGTGGGAAATTCCAGCTGTAATGTTGGAACCTAAGGCCCAAAAAATTTGATCCCTGAATTGCAGCCCCGAAAGTCAACACTGATGACATTAAGCAGACAGAAAGTTCAGAGTAAGGGTTTGGTCAAGGTGATGTTCCACTTTCATCGAAAGAACCATATAGTGCATTTGTTAAAATGAGGTGAATTGTGAACCTGTATATGGCAGGGTTGGAGGCTTTCTCCCTAATAAAAATAGATGCTAATTCAAATAGAGATCATCAGAAGGTCAACACCCACCTTATTATGCAAATATTGGGCCAAAAGTCATACGCCACGCGTGCTCACAAGGGTTGTAAAATAAAGATTTCCAACAATCTGCAAGACTCTATCCTCTATCCAATTCACACAATGTCAAAACGACGATCAAAAAGAAAATGGATAGTTTAGTTGAATAAAAATATGGGCCAATAATATTAATCATAATCATTCTTTTCACGGGGCATAGGAATATTAGGCTCTGTCGCTGTGGTGTAATAAACACAAATGAGTGGAAGATTAACACGAGTGCACGACTTGCTGGCGAACGATAAAAGTTAAGTAGAGGTTATCCGTGTGAACCAATTACATGGTATTTTACACCAGTTATGTCCTGTCTACACTTGACTTAAGCCTTCCAATCAAACTCTATCTGACCCAGTAGCCCTCTGTTTGTAAATCAGCGTTTTAGAGTAGTAATTTATGTATAACGCTGATTACATTGAGCACTGTCGAGCAATAATTGTGGTTAGATTGACCTTTTCAACATTTCACCTTCAAAGTAATCCCTCACTAACACAAACATGTAGCATTTGCTAATTAATCCTCAAATATGTATCATTTACATACATAATCGTCCCACTTTTACTACAATTTGTTTCAACAAAGTCAAATGAATTTAGTCAGGATTTATTAAATATCGTTTCTGCCTTCCGTAAATTATGTCAATTTTCCCTACTTTTAAAACGTTTCGAGTTAAACGCTTTCAAATTGGCGAAATCGTGGTAACCCAAAACATTTACCGTTAATATGTATTACCATTTACTTACACTAAAAACATTTTATGTGACCTATCGAGTTGGGTTATTGAGTTGATCCAGTTTATTTGTGAAACTTTCTTGTTGCCTCTGATCTCAAGAACAAGTAAGATTTCAGCTCGACTTTACTTTTGTGACGACCACGATTTGCTACAATTTTCTTGTTATCCCAAAATCGGAATTATTTAAGAAATTACGGCGATTTTGAACAATCTGAGAGCCTAAGTCTCTTAGTTTTAGTAATTTTAGCGCGCAATTTCACATAATTTCAGTAGTCAAACTTTTAAATGCTCTGTGTGCCTTCCAGACGAAACTTAGGTCGAGCAGAATTTCATGAATTCTGATCCAATTTGGCACTTGGATGTATTATTGATTAGAATTGACATTCCAGCGCTTAAATCGGAACATTTTTAAATGCCTGTTGAACATGAATTGATGCGATCCACGAGAAGATAGATTTAAAATCTGAAACCGGGACAAGATTAAATCCACTTAGGACAAGACATTATCGTAGAGAACATTTTAATAGCGGGTTGCTACCTTTCACACGTACCCTTCAATTAATAGAACAATATCTAGTATCATTATTTGTCGAGCCTTATAAAGGTAGGCGTGTCAAATTTAGTTAGATACTAGATGCAGACAGTCGTGCCCGACGCGTCAAAGTCAACGTCATATCAAATCCATCCGTCCAGGTCAATACCTCAAAACAATTACATGTTATTATATAACATGAAAAGATTCAAGATTCATTTGCACACAAACAGACACTCAGTCACTCAAAAAAGATGGATTTTTGCATTGTCTACGTTTGGACGGACACACATGAGACAAGTTAATAACTTGTCTTGCATATAAATTCATCCCTTCCATTTAATTAAGAAGAGTCGAAATAATTATAATTAAACACCTGTCCTCTCGTCTCTTAAGTCCCACTGACTATTCATTCAGCTTCGTACTATGTTTACTTGAATATTTTGCCTCATTTCCATATATGCTCAAATTAATGTGATTTTAATCCGGGCGGTGGAATAACAGAATTGGAATGTCGGTACTTAAAGCATACTATAGCCACTTGGGAACTTTAAAAATGAACTATAATAGAATTGCTATAAAATCAACATCAGAGTTAAAAATGTCCTTTTCTTAGTTGGGAATTCATGTGCTCTTTAAGAGAAAATTCATTTCGCCCACACTCTCATTAAATTATACGCAGTGTGGTCAGTGGCAAACAAATCGTACCAGAAATGTACAAACCATAACATGATATAATAAATTTCGGGAAGTAGAGAAAAAATTCCAAATGTGATTAAATAAAATATGCATTGTTAAGGTGAAACAAAAAATATTAGTTTTTTTGTAGTGACCCTGATCCTCCCTAATCATGTAATCTCATCACATAAACACATGACGGGTGGACACACACCGTGGGTTCACTTTCATAACAATGCGGACAGCGAACGTGATATGATTTTAATCATTCCATAGTCCCTGCCTCTCTGCCACCACCCTATTATTTTGTCGTTCATAACTATGACACAGACATGAGCTTTACTTTTTCCTCATTACTATTTAGGATGAAATAATTGAACCGTGTGTCTTTATCTGCAGTTTCATATAGGAAATTGTCTCCCTTTTACAATTTTTTTTTACTAACTTCCTTTATGGTTTTAAAGTAGGAGGATGAGCTTGAATGACCTCGCATGACCTTCAGCTTTCAGCAAAACTTACCTCTCCCAAAAATTCATCATTCAATCAACACGTCTGTGGCGAAGTTCGACAGTATAGTTCTGCTTTTAATCTGCGTAATTAAGATTATATTGAAAATACCGAGTAAATTCAGTCTGATCGCAATATCGCCACAGTATTGCATGGCCCATGCCTACTTCAAGGTTGTGGGTTCAATATCTCTGGCAGAAATGGTTTGAATCCATGGTCAGATTTTTCATACTACTGGCAAAATGAAAAGTCAGTGCCGGTACCCATGCGCTGAAGAAATATGAGTAGGAATTCCCAAAAGCCTTCAGGCAAAATCTCGACCAATTTCTTCATAATATGAAAGTATGATTTTACGCACCAAGTATAAAATTTGCCTAATTTTGGCGTAAATACTATAAAGACATGTACGCACGAATGCGTGCACATTGTAAACAATACGCAATTGATAAGAGATATAAAATGCAAGCCATTTGAAGCATTGCGAGCATGACAGAATTGACATCACGGTCTACTGCGGTAAAATGCTAATGCAGCCGAAAGTAACCTGCACAAGAAATAAAAAATAAAACTCATGCGGACCCTATAAAAATGGGCTGGCTAATATAATAGTTGAGAGAATTCACAATTTTAAACAAATTGTAGTTTTAGTGCATGTTATTTACAAGAAAGAAAGTGAAATCAGGCTTTGTGATGGCAAATTGTGCCATTCCTTGCAAAATTGTAATCCAAGACCTCAAAAAAATGATTGTCGAGACACGATGCAGTCATCAGAAGATGAAAACAGATACATAGAACATCTTAGCATTAGTAATTCAATTCAGTAAATGCTGAAACGCTGAAAGTAAATGTATGCAGAGTTTGTAACAAGCGTTGAACTTTTCGTCTCTCAAATCTTGAAATTAGAAAATGACAGTTTAGTAGAATCTGAAAGATCAGATTAATATTTCAGAATGCTCAATTTCTTTTAACTATTCGACATAGACGATGTGATAATACAAAGCCCACCACGTATGACGACACACCCAAAAGCCCAAAGGTAAAACTATGTATATTAATTAATTCATTTCCATTTAAACTGAATCCGTGTAGATTTTCAACGTGCTTACGTGTGAAATCTCAACTCTGAACGGTCATGTCAATTAATGATACGTTATATAAGTCCATAACACAGCATGCTTAAAAAGTGAACTTTTATTTTCTGATTCAAATACTGTCGGAATGCACCAAACATAATAGACGAGACAAATATGTTACTGATTTTAGACCTTTCAAATCAATCTGAGTTCCACCAACCCAGGGTGATCAAGATTACACTGCTAAAAAGATCAAATAATCCAGGATTCATTAAACTAATTAAGATGCACATTCTGTACCGAGTTTGGCTAATTTTCTGTATATGTATTAGCTTCATGAGTCTGCAATTAGATACATTTCTTGAAGAAACCAACTCCTCGTGCTCGGCCCAGGGATTGAACCAATTACCACAGCGCACAGCCATGTAAAATAGCACTTGGCACCCAGTATCACACGCTCCCATGGCCTCATTAAATTAGTTAATACTTAAGAAGCGAGTGCATTAAAAAGTTTGAAAATGTATTTCCCAAAACATATTCCTACTCTTGTCTCATGTATAAACGAAAGCCAACAGGGGTATCTTGACCCACCAGGAATTTATATTTCAAAAATCTAAAATAGAAGCAAATCCATCCATATGAACCTATTATTTAGAAATATTATTATTGAATGAGAGCCATACCGAACACTTAACCTTGTTTCTGCTAAAATGTCTTAATTAGGAATAAGTGTAGAGGTGCAAAATTACAAAAAAAGAGGTATCATTAAGTAGTATAGATAATAGAATCTTCACAGACGACAGAGTGAATAATACGAGATCAAACAGCAATTGGATTTGGAGGCTAGAGTGGTTTTTCTTTTTAAATAGGCGAGGGACGTAAACTGGTCCCCGACACTATTTTTAGAAAAATCTGGATCCCAAATTAAAAAAAGCTTTTTAGAGTTCTGAGCTCTTTTCCGTTAGTACCACTCGGGTTCCAGGTTTGGGCGATCTTTATTGTCTCAGTCTCTCGCACGACAGACACACCAGTGGAAAAGTAAGGACGCCACGAGTCTAGCACGCCATATTATTCTCATTCCATTCATTTAAAGAATTAATTTGTAATTTACAGATAGGAGTGAACTACTTTTTGTTTTCTCTGGTTCAACAGAAATGGTGAGTGTCTGAATCCATATTTCCTGAAAAAATTGTCTTGTACCAATTATCTTAAACGATTTTTTTAAAACTTTCTTTTCACAGGCATCCGATTTGAGTGCGAAAGAGATTGAAAGTAAGTTCAATTCTTGCGTTGTTTAATCAATTTCCCCACATCTCGTTTTAATTTATATAACATTTGTCAGGTCAAGTTATTATCAGACATTTAACAAAATAATGAGCACGTGGTCATCGACACCGGCTTGTTAAAATTACGTAGGTCATCGCCCGAGGGACTCGAGTTTTAAATTGTGGTCTGGGAACATGTTTCTTTTGAAATTTTCTAAAAGTGCCTCGACTTCCTGAATTCTAATTCGCACAAGTATCTGAATATCCTGAGATTATCTCGGAATCTAACTAAATCGATTTCGTAATTTCTATTAAGTCTCCTTTATAATTCCGTGGAAGCATGTTTTATTCAAATAACGTTAACAAATTCCTAGTCAACGTAAATACGTAGTACAATTCTACATTCCCATCATGGAATATGATGAGTCATGTTGAGATGAACTAAACTCCGACCCGAATTCAGTCTACTTCGTACGTAAGACCAAAAACCTTAAAAATAGACTCAAGTTATTTGGCAAATGTCCAAATCCAAGAGATTCAGACAGAAAGCCATTGCATTGAAATACAATATACATACAACGTGTGGAGATACGGACATCCAAATATGGTAGTGCATAAACGGTCTATTATCGCAATCCATCATCCCTAAATGTAATTAATTAAAAATTAGAAGTATTTCGGAATCAAATTTTTCCCTGAAACTGGGCTAAACCAAATTATGATTTCATGTTTAAGTCTAAATGTAAGTGTGCCTATGATAGTTGACGATTTATGTCCTCTTTTGATAACGAATTATGGCCTTGAATGAACACGTATAATGAATTTTCTTGTACTCAACAGAGGGGAAATTCGCATTTTCCATTTTTGATTTTGAGGGAACTGATACAATTGACGCCTACAATCTCGGTGATGTATTACGTGCCCTTGGGTTAAATCCAACCAACAAATTGGTTGAGAAAATGGGTGGTGCCAAAAAGAAGAGTAAGTTTAATTTTGCTTTACTTTCCAGCTTGATTTACTTTTTAATTTCCTAAGTTACGATAACACTTTTTACGTGCTATTGAACTAAATCGAGTTCGATTGTAAATTTTACTGGATCAGAATTTTCTGGTTGGGATATCTAACAAACAAAATTAATCGAGTCCGATAAAAATTGGAATCTGAGATAAAGTTTGGTTAATATAATCAACTGTAGTATGCTTCTATCAAATATGAAATATGATTTGTTCTTGCATTCGAGGTCTCCGACTTTTCCTAAACATTAAACACGTTTCCTCCATTTTGATTTTGATCCTTGGTGTTTTGTAGATGAAAAGAAATTAAAGGTAGACGAATTTTTGCCCATCTTCTCACAAGCACGAAAGGACAAGGATGTCGGAAATATCGATGATTACATGGAGTGCTTGAAATTGTACGACAAGGCTGGAGATGGTAAAATGGCCGGTGCTGAGCTGTTTCACATCTTACAAGCTTTGGGTAATTTTTTTTTAAAAAGTACTTGAATTAGGTCCAGGAATTGTGCACTTAACGATATGGATTGATGGTGAAATGATGACACATTTTAGCATCTTCATAAAATATTACATAAGCAGAATGTTAAGAGACCGAGATCGGGTCACTTTCATCAGATCAAATATTCCAAATATTCCCTAAGGTTTTTATCAATTCAGCACACTGAGTGAGATGTGTTCCTCAAATATCAATTCTGATTAACCTCAAGACATTCCGAGGTCATTTAATATGACACAAACTTTCAAGTCGAATTATCCATAACAAAATATATGAACTAAATACTATGAGCCAATTTGTACAATGCAAATTCAATGAAGTTCATTTCGCGTTCAATCAGAGATTCGCTCCGTACTAGAGAAAGAGAGATGTCGAACGGGATTTATTAGAAAGTTTTAACTTATTTTCGGTAAATTTGAGACTGTAGTATTTCACTTTGCTAAGACTTGTTGAGATACTGAAATTCAATACTGCAGGACAGGGAATCATGTTTACGAAGTCAAACGTGGATAATAGTTACTGAATTATGCCAAATCATAAACTGTGTTTTTAAAAATCATCATATCAATACAGACGACTACTTTATGGAATTCTCTCCCAGTCAAATGTAGAGACCCAAACCAGTCACTCGAGGAATTTCCTGAAAATGTGAGCGCTCGGCTTATGGATACGCGTTCAGATGTATTTGAAACTTAGTACGGTATTTCTTGTCTAAAATTCTGTTCTGTCGGCTTACGATTCGGTATTGTTTTCTTCAAAATGTGTAAATGTACTGTACTGTTATAAATAGTTAACTGATTTTAATGTTTATTGTGTCGTACTAGTGTGTAGTCTGTCTACTGTCTCCGTGGCTTAAAGAACACTTCGGTGAAAGCGGTTTGACAATTGAATTTCTCGTTATGAAAATTATTACATTTTATTCTGAGTTAATATTTTAGAAAGAAACATTTGTTCGCTTTTCTGATATGCTAGTGAGATCTGTTAATTACAGATAGTAAACGTCGGCATTTGGTCCATAAGTGAACAAACTTATTGACCTGAAACGCTAGTGTGCTTTGAATTTGTTGACCTTTGAACTCTTTCTAGTTCGTCAAAGTAATAATTCATAGTCGCCTGGCAGTTGGTACACGCGACTGTCCAAGAGTTCATTGAAATCAATATTTTTATTAATTATTGATTCGAGACCACTTATTTACATCATCTATTGTACACTTAGTTTTCGAATGAAAATATTAATTTAATTTACAAAAAAATCTTTTAAAGGTGAGGGTATGACCAAGTTTGAGGCTGAAGATATTATGAAAGATTGTGCCGAAGCTGAGGATGAGGATGGATTTATCAACTACACTCGTAAGTTTTTCAAAATCCAAATGTTAAAGAATTTGAATCTGTGAAAGTTAAAATGCAATGCCAGCTTGTTCAGATAAGATATGTCTGAATTTCAGCAAGATACAATACATTGGGTGGACGCTGGGAACCTTACGTTTTCACCGTACGTAGTACAAACGAATATTTCGTTTTAAAAATCCAGAAATCAATTTCCTGAAAAAAAATACGTTGATTGGCCCGAGATTCATTTCAAGAAACTTTTGACGATAATTTCAGAATAATCCGTTTGAGTGTATCTAGAGAAAGAAGACACAGATTAAGGGACAGTCCCGAAATACCGCGTGCTCGCGTGCTTTTAACAACGGTCCTTTATCGAAACTTTTCGAAAGGGATTGTTTGTACTCGATTCCTCTTAGTGGATTCTTCTGATATTTATAGCAAAGTTAAATTCTTCGAACTTAAAGACGAAATACTCGTTCCTACAGTCAACGATAAAATTCCAGGGTAGTCCATTAATTTTAACAGACGAGTTCTAACCTTTACTAATTATCAAACCAATTAGCCGTCAATCTGAGCCTAAAATGACACGTTTTGGTGGAACTTGTTACACAGTTACAATATCTCTATCTCGTACATAATATGAAACATTTGTGACTGTAACAGTGAAACCTGTGTCAGGCGACCACTCAGAAAGCGGCTGTCAACCGTTGCAGTCGTAGCTTTACCATGAACCACCTCTCGTTGAGACCGGCAGAAACAAACGCCGGTCGCAGTACGCAGGTGTCCCTTATGTTTGAAGTGACCACTTTGATATGTTTTATTGTGGTCTTGCATTTCGATTTGACCTTTTCAAATACATATAAATTCGTTCGTTAGAATCCGACTAGTGACTAATCTGAATTCCTTAAATATTTGACAGCGTTCTTGAAAAAACTGATGGCGGGGCCTTACCCTGAAACGGAGTAAAGTGGATCCATTCTTAATTAGTGATTTGAATGGAAGAGAAATTATTATTGGACTCTTTTTTAATTTCACATCATTGGAATCACAAAAATACGTCATACTTTCGGCTTTCTTTACTACATCACATCACCACCACCATACCAATATATCACTATCCACAACAATATAACATCTGTCTTGTCATCCATCAGTGAATAAATTTGGAATTGACATTAAACAAAACTAAATTCACCTGTATCTCTGTATCTTACATCATGAAAGTCACTTTTGACGTAAAAATCAGCCGGTGTTTCACCAGCTGAAACCATTATATCAAGTGTTTTGAGTACAGAACAGGCAGAGTAAGACCGATTTGCCGGGATTTAAAATTCTAATTTGGGTTCACCGCCAGACATTTTGGAACAGGCAGGTATTTTCTACAGAAACCTTCACGAAAGTGCGAATTCGTGATAAATTATTAATCCTTAACTGATTTTAGTTTTTTAAGATCACAAAAGTGGTATAGTGGTATCCTTGATGGCTTTCCCCGAATTTCGAATTTACGATTTTATTATACAACTAATTCTGTTCGTAAATGCATTATTAATTCTTTTAAAAGTTTCTGTCATAAAGAGCAGCCCCGCCCTGCCTGATCCAATTCAAAACTAGAATTTATTTTTCAAAAATACACAATATCTCTAAAAAAAAATTGGGTGCAAAAAAAATTAAGAACTTTTACCTTCATTGTCATATGGAAGAATTTCGTCATAGATTCACAATTCACAATCTTCTCGTTCGTTCCAAACGTATAAAAACGTTGCACAATTCAAGTCTTATATTTAATTTGGACACAAAATACTAAATTTTGACTTTTCAACAACATCCATTATTCAAAGACTTGGGAGTCGTAATTAAACTAGTTCTATTTTGCCTACGACACTAATGAATTCCATTCTTCTCTCTGAGAAGACAGATGTCAAATACACACGGAACACGGAGAGAAGAATTCCAAGTTCCAGCTCAGAAAAGTCAACGTCTATCTCTGGGAATGGAATTAATTGGAAACTGTGGATTCTGGAAGAAGAGGAGAGTAAAAAATAAGGGATCGGATCCAAAAACGGTCTCGCCTTTTTCAGAACTTTCTCCGAATGGACCGAACCGAATCTAAACGGACCGAATTTCACTCCAGTTCTTGTCACTTTACCTTTTCTACAAAATACAAAGACCAAACACCCGCTTTTATTTGACCCTCCAAGTCAGGTCCACCTCCTTTCTGAAATTGACCGGGAAGAAATAGGGACTATAATCTGGATCACCTCTGAAAACGGGGCAATAGCCTTAACTGGGAACTGGCTTCTACTACCAAAATGAGACCAAAATGTATAACCCTTAGAATTTTTATATTTACCATTGCCATTTGTATCTGTTACAGTATTAAACCAATTCCATCGAACATATCATTCCAAATACCTATGAATTGCGGACAAAACATTGTTCTTAATGATGAAGTAACAGATCTGGTATCCCAAATATGGAAGGGAATCCAACCATTAACCTTGTTCAATTGGATACCTGATAACCAGATTACATCAATCAATCCGATTTGTGGGCAAATGACAATCTTGCTTTTTCATTCCAATTAATTGATCCGTGAAAGACAGTTCAACGACTCTGATTACTCTTATTACTCTATTATCTTTACGAAATTGGAAAATCATGATGTACATTTATTCATTAAAATAACCACTAATGATTTTGATTTTGCATGTAAAAGTCATACAGAAGTCACTTTAATGTCAGATTATCGAAAGGGCAATGAACATGGTATATTTTAGTTTGAACATATGTATATTCCGCATACTCTTTAGAGGCATCTGCATTCTGCATCATCAGAAATCATGAAATGGGAATAAAATCCTGGGCATTAGTGTTAATATTTTTTTGGAATAATTAAACGTAATAGACAATCAGGCGTACGTCGTATCCCCGTATTCCGTGTTTGCACTTCCGTGTTCCGGTGTTTCTTGAGAATTCGGAAAAAAATGCATGAAAACACCAAGAAGGTTTGAGGTGTAGTTAAGAAGGAGACGTAGGCGAAACTTATTATTACCGAAAATAAACAAATAATTTCACTCTGGGGGGAGAACATTAGGAATTCTCATAAGACTTGAAATATTCCCCCAATGTTAAAATTCATCTGATTTTGTCATGCCTCCCATAATCTAAATTCAAAATCCTTCTTTACTCTCACAACCTTGATGACGGATTTTTGAAAATTGAGAAATATGGAAAAATCCTCTTGCAAGATGAGTTACGGACCCTCCTGCAACTACACGTAAAATCTTGGAAAACACTTCATGGTCTTTATACGAAATTCATAAAAACAGAAATGTGTATAATATGTTATTAATTCTCAAGAAACCTTTGGTAGGTAACTTATGGTAATGGTAATCTGCGTCACGGCTCCGAACTATTTTTTCTACAATCAATCAGTCCCAATTCTCGCCTTCGCCAATTCAGCTGCGGGGTCGAATAAGTCCTTGTCGTAAACTAAGGGCAATTGTAAATATATCACTAGCACGATTTTATTTCTAATCATATATGTACTCCTAATTGTGTATTTAAACATTCCAGATTCCCAGTAGCCTTATTCGACTATGAGTATCGGCAATTTGCCAACTACCTTGGAAGAAATATGGACTCGGTAACAATCATTATTTTACATTTTAATATCCGTTTGTCGAATCTAATTTTCACTTGTACAACCTTAGGTATTTCTGATAATACCATTATTACCCCGGGTCACTTGTGTGTGTGAGTCGTGCAGTGACGTCTGGAAATTAATATAATATATCGTCCTCTTCCTCTTAAAGAACAACAACCGAATATGTTCAGATGCCACGAACTTTATACCTTGTGTGGATTATGTTCATCTTTTCAATATAAATTTTAGTCCAACCTCATGTTCAACTTCACGAAACAATTTCGTCACAGTGTACTTGCATTTGTATTGTTAAAAATAAATTGGAATTTACCGTTCACACTGACTTACTCCAATCTAAAGGTTTCTTAATTTTACACTGAGCAAGGCAATTATGACGATTGACGCTCATTGTTGTAAGTCATCAGCCGCAGCCCAGAGTCAGAGTCAGAGAATTCTTTATTAAAGTCATAATGCTCCATAGCCCATACAGTTCAGTAAAATAACCAAATTGATTTCCAATGGGTGTTACAATATTCCGACTAAATTAAAGCATGCTGTTTTAAACAACAAATTGTACAACCGGTGTCAACATAACATCAAATACACTCAGGGAAGGCCTTCCCTGAAATACACTGAAAAAAAAAGAAATGGAAAAGGGTACCTATACCCAAATGAGGGAAATTATTTTCCACATTGAACGGTGAAATGTCAATTTTCCCCCCTAGGGGTATATTTCCCCTTATCCGTGGTAAATTTCCCCCTCAGGGTGAGCTTTTCCACCGCTTGAGCAATGTCCATAGTTTACTATGTTAAAAGTGTATATCATTTTCCCTTGTAACATAGTAAACTTTGGACATTGCTCAAGCGGTGGAAAAGCTTACCCTTAGGGGGAAATTTACCATGGATAGGGGGAAATGTATCCCATAAGGGGGGAAATTAAAAGTTAGGAACACTACTCCAGATCGACCCTGAAGACAGACTCCGATTCGGGTATTGCACTTCTACTCCTGATTTAGCTGGAAAACTCGGAAGTAAGTTGTCGAGTCGCCGTCAAGGAGAGGATTTGAGTATGGACATTGAATTCAACAGATTTTTATTCGGCACTCATTCCTTAGGCTAATCATGGACGGTGACGGATGGAAGCGACCAATCGGAAGAAGGCGTGGAGGACGACTCGGCGTCAACTCCGAGACGACTGAATCGGACATGCCACCTAATAAGGTCATCAGCATCAGTCGTGGTCCAGATTACTACCAAACTTGGAGGTCTACTATGTAGCTTTGAACTTCCACTCAAGGTGCGTCATTGTCTTCAAGCGTGCACTCGTTATTTGTTGGTTATAGTGCCTCACTTATATTTTACTTCTGTTTTCTCGTTCAGAATCTGATTAAAATCTTGATTCAAAATATGCCTTCGCATTTCACAAGGATTATTTACTTATCGTTGAATTTTGCTTTAAACATAAGGTTTTCTGGATTTCCTACCTGGAAAATAAAATTGAAGATCTTCGCTGTTCTGCCGCCAAGTCATTACTTAACTTTAACCAAATTTAATATTACGTATGAGGAAGGACAAGCACGACTTATATGCCTACCACATCACCAAAACCCGACTTATTTAACGCAATCTCAACGGCTGAAAACACTTCTCAAGATTTTTATTTTTTTACGTTACGTTCTGTATTACAAAATATCCAAAAGAACACGACTTTCAATCAAGATTAACTAAAGGATTGTCATCGGAAAGAAATGTGTCAAATTGGAAGTTCGAAGCAAAATCAAGTGACCCTGAAAACTCTGTAATAACATTATGAAGATGATTTGGCGGTTCGAAGACAGCTCTCATAGCTCCATACAATAAAACAGCCAAAGCTGGCCACAAGATCCACCCAAATCCACGAACTCCAAATAATAAACCCAAAAGAAATACAGCAAGGAGTAAACCAGAAAAGTAATTAGAGCCCATGAAACGAAGATTGATTCGTGGTGGTAAATATTTCTTGACTCGAGCCATTTGTCCAGGGCCATATTTCTCTTGTTCCATGTAGTAAATTGGTTTTGAGACAAGTGCTCTTGCAAATCTTCCTTTAAAGTTATCTCGATAGTACACGGATTCGATGAAAGGCAAAAACTGTAAGAAAAATTATAATGTGTTAAATACAGGAATTACGAACTTTACGCTTTATCTTAAACTAATGCTACAGCAACCTACCATACGATTCAGACCACGTGACGAGGAAATCAAGAAAGGAATCAAAAAAGGTTGCTCGTCGGATCTCAATGGGGCCAGGTCTGGATTTCCCAAAGGTTTTACCATTACCTCGTTGAATATTCCTTTTTGAGAGATATGAGACTGTTCTGAGATAATATTTCCTGAACTGTTTCTCCCGAGAGGCGTCAGTGACAATCGCCTTGTTGCATCCAAGCTATCCAAGCTAGCATTCTCATACACGATGTTTTCATCTGTAGCAGGTAAAGGTAACTAAAACATAATCATCAAAACAATAAATCAATTTATGAAACACGACAATACAATATTACAAAATATCAATTCAAGATTAGCAGAGACGAATCCGATCACTTTAATCCTTACATCAAAGAGTGTCGATAGACTGATTCTTGATTGCGCCAAAAAGTTCACAGTCTTATGTTTCTCAGCCAATGAGGCAATTTGTTGCTGTTCTTTGGCATTCGTTGATTCACCTCGGAATAGTTTGTCAAACCATGACACTTGTGTTCGACTCTGTTCATCTGTTTTTCGAATGAGTGCAGACACTTCATCTTTTGCATCAGAAATAAGAGCCATCAAATTCATGATCTATACAAAAAATTCAAATTAGTTAATTGTTCGTAGTCGTAGCATGTATGTAACATCTCTAGTACTATAGGCGTATAGAAACGTGACCGTGAAAATTTGAAACTCAATATAAATGTAGTACCTTGTCTCTGTTAGCATTGGAGAAGAGTGGCTCATAAATGAAGTTTGAATTTTCTAACTCTCGCATATGATGCTGGATTTGAGCAATGGTAATACCAGACGTAGCACCCTCACTTCCAATTCCAAATGAAGTCGTCATTCCACTTGCATTTCGACTTAAATGTGATGATGAACCTTTGGAAGGACTATGGAGATATATCGTGGAACTAGAGGACGGCAGAGCATTATGTGAATATGAAGTTCCTGCCATTGTGTTCAAGTAAGACTCTGAGCCCCCAGTCATCACTGGTCTTGAGGCATCATATTGTAATGTCCTCTCAATGTCCTTAAGCATTCTTTTCAAATTTTCATGCTGGCAAAAAATTTTGGACACACGATGAAGCATATGAGCATTCCGGACTGCCACCAATTCGACTCGTTCAAATCTTGGCATCATCATTTGAAATAAATAAGTGTAGAACAGAATGTTCTCCAATATGAAATTGTACCATCTAGTGTCGACCGGTACGACATCGTCTCGATCTCGTTGATTTTTCCTGTGAGTCATAAACATATTTTTTTTAAATTAATTACAGTTCATCAGTATTAAATTTATAATTTAATGCGAAAACTGCTTACGGGGAACGATCAAAGTCGACATAGCGCCATGGCTGAATGTAACTCAACCAAGTTTCGTAGACAATGCGGAAGGAATTGTCCAATGGCCAACGAGCGAGAAGATAGCGAAGAAGAACGTACAATTTCTTTTGGAATAATGGAAATGTTCCCCTGTAGAATTTGTAATCGTTAAATTTCTATTATTCCATATTTCACTCGAAACGGATTTACCTTCTAATGTCATCCAGAGGATGCATGACATGGCTGCTCGCGGAGTTGATAAAATAATGAAAATGACGAACCAAGATTCGAACAGACTTGACTAAATCCACATTTGGAAGATTAGTTTCCTGTCAAACAATGAAATAAATTAACTGGGTTTTAGGAATACTCCAGCGACACTACGGACTGGCAACAAAAATGTATAGAAATAAATAAATTTCAGTGAGACTTATTAGTACTATCAATTCCAGGACTCACAAATTGTAGTGAACACGGATCCGTGGGAACATCAACACTCATCCAAAAAAGTAAAAATGTGTTGAGCATAGTCTCAGTTCTCCAAATCTCTTTCTGTACTGATGGAATTGCAGAATGAAAAAGTGGCTCAGGTTGAGTCGTCCCAATCATATGGTCTTGAAATACTAGTGGTTTGAATAGTTTTGGCCTCATATTGTCCAGTACCCCCGTTGTCATCGTACTCTTGCCTCTATAATATCAACAGAATAAAAGTATAACACAAAATAATATATCGTAAGAGGCATTATCCGGTCAATTCTCGACTGGATAATGAAGATCAGTATTCGCAAATATTTGCCTTATAATCCGGCTATTGTCATGTTGGAAAATAATTATTCGGTAACCAGAAAGGATTAGAGAAGTATTGATTGACAACTAATTACAGAATATCTGGAACAAAATTTAGATTACCTTGGAAGTGTATGGCTCGTACTGAAACTAATATCCGGGATTTGACGAAAATTAAATTCAACGTTTGGGACACCACCACCATGCAAAGGAAGAAAATACATGAGATAATCATCCAACAAATGAATGTAGACCGTGTCCGTCAAACTTCCCCATCCGACCAGATAACTCGCACTCTCAGCATTACTGTTCATTTGAAGATAAGAAAACATGCAAAAGTAGTACTCGAATGCATCTGTCAAAAAAAAGAAACAATTTGTAATTTGTATAAAAATTAAAATTAATGAATAAAAATGGACTGGAAAAAAATATAAAAAAGAAATTACTTAGATGCAAGAACTTGGGGACAGGAGACGAGCTGTAAAATGCTGGAACTTTGTTCGAAAGAAATGGAATAATATCTCCTTTGCTGATTTCGCGTTCCACAGAATACTGGAAAAGCAAAATTAATTTCAAATTCAAAATATCCAAAGCCGATCAGTATTTGATTTTTAACTAAACAACTCACCGGTAGGCACTTGATTGGAAATTCATATTTGAGATTTTGATCAGCCATTAGACGGTAAGCGAGTTCAATAAAGGGGCCATCTGGAGCCAAAAATTTACAAATAGCATCTGCCTCTCTTGGAGAATTCTGACGAGTCGTTCCTCGAAGTCCCCATCCGACATAATTTACAAAACCAAAAATATGTTCTACGATAATCTGAAAAACTGGTCTTAAATCTTCAACAGTGGAGGAACTGATGAGAGCCGTCAAGTCAGAACAGCGACTAATAGCAGAGCGTTGGGACAAAATATTCCCTATATTGCTGACTTGTGTCTGAAAAATTTACATAAATATTTAATTAGTCAACAATCCACACCAATATTTTCAGTAGCGATAACATCAAGTATGATAAAATATAAATCATCAGTGCTGTCGTTCTAAGTTTTTTGGAGACAAAGCTTACGCTATTATTGTGACTCGCTAAAATTTGGCGAGTGACGGATGGCTGACAATTTTCAAATTCTGGGTAAGATTCAAAACTGTAATATTTAAATTCTTTGATAAATAATTCTATCAAATACAGAAATCAATGGTCAGATTTTTTATTAAATACAATAGTTTCTGGAATAAATTGTAAGCTCTTATCTTATTTAGTAAAAACTCAAATCCCATGCCACGACATACCGGAGTGTTTGACATTGTTGCTCTCCTTTTTAGAGGCGGGCAATGGTCAGCCAAAAAATGCTGACCTCAAGGTTAGCAACAAATTTTGAATTAAATGTGGATAACAATTTCACACGATCAACGATTGATTGACACGATAAATTCAAAATCCAAGTCCAAATTACGAATTTTGATTCAGGTGGGGGTCTCATGCCGCCGTTGGGATTTCTCACTCATTGAAAGTATGAGGACTCAATACTCAATGCACTATAAAAATACATGTTGACAACAGCGAGAGCTGAAATTCTTGACTATCTTGACCGTACAATTTTAATTAACTAACTAACCTTAACCAGATCAGACAAAACAGACCAGGCAGAGGTACCATTTAGTGAAAAAGTTAGCCAAAGACGGAACTGGGTCGCTTTTCAATAAAAGCATGTCTGATTACGATTTTTTTTAATTACGAGGTTAAATATAATAACAAATACTTAATTAAAGATAGCACTTATTTGTGTACGGCCTAGTGTTACAACAGCTCAGCAACATCAGCTTACATTATGATTATACCGATAATTTTATCACAGACGCTCATTACCACTTATTATGATGAGGATTCGGTCGCTCTGGCAGACAACGTATAATGAAAGCTTTAAAGACGTTTAATATCCACTGCAATTTTTCTCTACTACTAGTGGTACCTTTCAAGGACTAAAAGAGAGAAACTCATTCTCAATATTTAGGGGAAAATACGACTTCCTCGGCATGATAGTGCACAGTGGTTGTATATTATTGAAGGCGCTTCCATCCGCTGCAGTTTCCCTCTAGGGGTACCTTTCCATGGCCTGATGTAAACCCAACGGAAAATGAACTCAATGAATCTGAAGTATTAGAATGTTTGACCATGGATGCCTTCCGATTTTCCGATCTACATCAATGATATAATATAATGTAGCAAGTCCATTGCAGCATGATGGTATGGTAGTATGGTTGGCCCATTCTGTCTCGCTGTGCTGGGGTTCGATTCCTCGGACTTGCACTCCCGGTGGTTGCTTTAAA